>JBBPRA010000058.1:0-77745 GCA_038092775.1 Boletus rubescentipes
TGTCCATACAGAGGGTAATCGCGGCTTGTATGGGCTTCGGCTCATGCACTGTCTAAATATTTTCCTGTCCTGCCACGGCCACTCTGGCTGGGCAGGCCTCTTTTTTTTCGCTCTTTCTCAGTTCTAACCCTAACCCTATACACATGGTTGCTTGTTTTGGTAATTGCAACTAGTAGAGCTTGAACATCCATGTCGTTTGATGTGAATGCCGATTCACCGCGGTCGTCAGAATCTCCACCGCCTTCAGAATCGCAGGGTGATCTAGAGCTTGAATTGCACGGGCTCGCAAATGCCCTGTACAATTTGGGCAGCACTGTCATCAACGACTCCACCAAGGAGCGTGACAAGCCAAGGGCAAGCAAGTTGGTCTTCGAGCGTATGTCGCTGCAAGTCTCTGTCGCGTGCCATTCACTAACCCTGTTCACGCTAGCAACGAGGTAGTCCACCATCTAACAGCAATCGATGACATAGCCCAGAACATTCGAACAATGATTCCAAGTCTTACAAGATGTCGATAGCGCGAGGAATCCCGTGCAACCCACAAAAGAAAGGTTAGAGAGGTCCGCAACCGAAAACCAATTCATGAATGGAAAGATAGCTGCCATCGATGTAAGTAGGATGGCTGAGTTTGCACGCGTCCCTTATCGTCGGTTTCTACTAGTCTTATCGCCGCTCGTAAAGAGCTTTCCTGAGACTGTAGAGTACTTCCGCCCAAAGCTGGGCATCAAGGGGTCTCTGGACACGTGAATTGTCGTATCTGCGTCATGGAGTACCTTTCATTTGCGAGATCGAATGCGCACAAGTTATCGTATCCCCCAAAATACCTCATCGTCCCTTCAATTACGTGCCATTCACCCCATCCAGGCTATTGACGTGTTTGCCTTCCCCCCGGTGACTGAGTCTCTTTATTTGCCCCTCTGAGATAACATGGCCGATTTCAAGAGGGCAATCCTTATCTTTATGCAACCCTCCCAGCTTTGTTCACCTTCACCCTTTTTGATCCGCCAAATAAAGCCGGTGTCTATGACTAGTACGTTTGAGGTACCAATCTTTACTTCACGCGATGATCGAAAGCGTTTAGATTCTCAGAAGGTTGGCCTCGGACTTCCCAGTTACGTCCGTGGCTTCTCGACCTTTGCTGGCACCTTACGCGCCCTTGGTGGCGCCGGCGCAATCTATTTTCTATCAGACGATCACGCCAATGTGTCTTGGCCACGATTTCGCAACCAGAAAATTGCTCGCCGTTTCCCAATGTGCAATAGCGCGTCCGGTCAACGTACGCAATGTTTCCCGCCTTTGGGTATATCGGCCCAACCATCCATAACTCGGGTATACCCCCGCGCTCCGCCGCTCTAACAGCCTGCCGCGTACAGTCCGCATCACTATTGCCTGATACAGCGTGCTTTCATCAGCACCCCAGAGTCATTCGTGAATTAACGCTTGTATGAAAAACTCCTCTGCCATTCCACGCATCCTATTTTTATCAACTCTGTTCGAGGAAAATGTATGCCAGCTGGAAACTCCTTCATTTCCAACCAGAAAATAGCTGACAGACGGTATTGACGTTTCAAGTGAGCATTGACTATGGGAATATTCCTGCCGCTGACGCTGACAACCTAACAAAGTCCGAAATTCATTGTGCCATTTTTTGGTCTTCTTGTCTCCGAGTGCGTTCTCACTGGAACTATTTTTATCCGCCTCAGGGCGGACGAACCAAGCTCAAGGTTCAGACCATTGGACTTTTAGGCTACAAACTCGGACAAGCGGGACGGCCATCCGCGTCATAGTCTCATAAACACTGGCGCGACGGCCACCGGTCTGCGAAACCGTGCTCTTACAATGACACCTCCTCGGCTCTCGACCCGTCGTTGGGGGGAGATCCCGGGTAAGACGACCGCCCATAGTTGATCACTGTGAATTTTGGTGTCCATCACGTCGGCGTTATGAACCGAATACAGCTAGTCGATCCGTAAGTATGGCGGAGGAGGAAATCTGTACGACATGTTGGCCATACAAAGAGGATCAAGGACCCCGAAGACATCTATTTCCTGAGGTGAGCCAGTTCACCCCTCAATCAAGGCCGCAGACTAATTTGGGTACCACGTGGACACTCCTGTGCAGCTATGTGTGTACCGGAGACCAACCGCTCTGCCGACGGCCTTCAGCCATGCATGCAACCCCGCTTTCACGTACTAGACTGGACTTCATATCTTGAGCACCATCTGTTGCACTCGACACGTTGAGTTGGCATCGTGGCAGCAATTGAGTGCTGTTTAGGGTGCCAACGTAAACCACAGCCTGCGAGAGGGGTATAGGGCTATGTAACCAATGTTCGATGATTGGAAACGGTGCTTTTGCATGAACGCTCTATCAGCATGTGTTATGATGGGGTCCGCAACAGCCTTTTCTCGTCCGTCCTCCAGCTGGCGCCTGCATGCAGAGCACCACTTGATTTTGCGGTTGATCATGTATCACGGGAATCATAAGTTGATTGATGATGATTGTAGAACATTCCGATCACACGCACAGTATGCGGCAGCCCGCAAATATCCCTTCCTGTCATACTTACACCAAAAATATCAGAAGATATCGGATAGGAGGTATTGGTCGGATATGTCGGTGGTAAAATAAAAGATAGGCACCGATTTGCCACAGCGAGGCTACACTGACAAAGAACGAACGTTAGGCTAAGCTGTCGCGGGAAGGGGGAAACACGATGGATCGACAGCGTGAGTACTCGCATAGCTGCATCCATGTTCTGTGTCTAGTGGGCTGTGAGATCTCGAGAACCCAGTGGGGCAATGTCCATACGGGGTGCGACCACTGCACGCCGGAACTTGTATTGCCATTCTACAATATTGTCGGAGAACAGGCATAAGGGGTCTTTAAATTAACGGACCTGGACGTTACCAATTACGCGAGATAAGTGGGAGATGTAGAAGACACATGCATGCTGTCGACGTAACAACACGGTGAACAGGATACAACATTGTGGCCTAACCTGGTATTCAGGAGGGAATCACTCGGCGATTTCTCGCCTAATGGAACTGGACACGTAGGGACTCGACTTGAACAGGACATTCCAAAGTATCCATTGACACCGTTGTAAAGTGATTTCCACTCGGTGCATGTTGATACACGTGTCTGGTTGGATGCACAGTGACAAGGCCCAGATCCAGAAGATGAACTAGAACATTCCTGAAGGAGGACTGATCGTGATCTTTACCGCATAATCATATCAATGGAGCTCTCACGGACCTACGGACTCTTCCGATAGCGGCCACCAAATGCAGCAGTGTTGAAAATCATCTTAGTTAGCGGGATCAGAGATCGTGCTGATTCCACGGCTCGACTGCGAAATATGGGAAATTCTTTGTTTGGGGAGCCAAATTGAATCTCGGCGAATAGGTGCCTCTCCCGTAGATGGAAACGACGGGGCGGTAGCTCAGAGGGACCATTGTCGGGGGGTTGAGGTAATGCACGACAACGAGGTTCGACGCAATCACTCCGACCCTAGCGTGCAGCTTCGCGCGCCAGTTGTGACGTTGAGATTCAACGATGGATACTCGGTTCGAATGTTGAGATCGAGGGACCTTTCCCGTGGCTTATAATGTTCGTCATCGACTCCTCGGAGATCAACGAGAGAGAAGAGCGAGATTCCCAGGAAGGAGACTGAAACATAAATCCGGCTCGTGAGACATCGAGGCGGATACAAGATTTCCCCCAGGAAGAGTCAACGGCGGTCGCCGATTCAAAGGAGAGGACCATCCAAATGGCGAGCGCAACAGAGATAATCATCTGATTCGATTGCCGAAATCAAGGTCTTTTAGCATGGTTGGAACGCACAAAGCTATCAGGTAGCCCGTGATAAGCGATAAGGAAGAGCGTATGTTGCGGGAGCGAGCGGGTGAACGAGCGCTTGAGAGTTTGAGTTGGCAAATTGGCGTTGAAGACTGTCTAAAGAACTGAAGGGATCGTCTTCGCGAAGTGATGTGCAGACGAGAAGTGAATCTAAAATAGATGCTAGAGGGACCGACCGCAAGATTCGGTGGCAGAACAAACATAGCTGATGATGGGATACCGAACACCGTCGTTATCACGCGGGCATAACTCGCCCCTGACGCGATATACTTGCAGTGTGACTTTCCTCGGCGATACAGCTACACATCATCACTCTCGACGGTCATGGCGAACTGCGGACAGCGAGTGCGATGCACGTGCAAATTATCGAGTCCTGCGAAAACGAGGGTCATTTTTTGTCCACAACACACAGGCGGGTCATGCGAACGTTGTAGAACAATTCGTGCACACAAGCATCCCCGTCTTCCCAGTGCGAGATCATATCAGCGCTACAAGAGTGATCCCTGTCAGTACATCCATCCGATCTGCCGACAGTCGTAAGCGCACCGTCCGCCCTGATTGAGGTTTTCGTTTATTTGAACAAGCACAATGTATTTGCTAGTCGTAGTATGTCAACGTGCTTTCGTGGCTGCGGCCACTTGTGACGCACAAACCAGATGGTTGGATCTCTATCATCCGATCCTTTACTCGCTCCTTGATATCCTTCATCCACGATTTCAGTTGTTCCCGGTCAGAAGACCAAATGGCGTGCTGCAGCGTTGTCTGGAGGAGTTTCTTCATGTATGTCCGGAGCAGCTCCGTGTCAAAGGTTGGCCTGACCGGATGAGGTGAAGTGGCCTCGGAACGGGATATTGGAGAGCGGAAACCATACGATGTCGACATTTGCTTGCCAACGGGCCTGGCTCACCCGAATCCCCTTCTTCTTTGTTTACCCATTGTTTGTGCTAGACCTGGAGGCGTCACTACATTCACCGTCCCCAAGTCCTCGCCTGTTGTCGCCTCCGAGTACGTCGTCTTGCAGGTTACCATGTCCTCGATATCCTTTCCTCACTCTGGGGACGCCGACCTCATCCCATCCTCGTCGTTGCGCGACTCGATGCAGGCGCAGTTCTACACACCGCCTGGCTTTGATGTCGGGGGATCCTTTCAGATGAACCCCCTCTCTGCCCACCCACCGCGGACACCTCGTCCTAGCACTGCAGCCCAATCACACTTTGAAAACCACACCGCGAACCTGTATGATGAAAAATCTGAACCAACCGAAAAAGGTGCGGCTGGGGCAGATGAGGATGAGGTCGACGAAGAGAGCGAGCGTGTAGTGGAGGCAGAAAAAAAGGTCAGTAGGCATGAGGTGTGGCGGGACATGCTAGTCACCAGCGGAGGTCGGGACAAGGCATTTGTGCGTATGTCTACTCGTCTGCGCGTGCAGCTGTATTGACACATTCTGGACGACAGAAACTGATGCAATATTCGATACGTGTATACCTATTGTTGCATACCAAAATTCTGTTCCGAAATAGCAACGCTGCCTGGCAGCAGGGACTAGTGAGGAGACTCGAGTCTGCCCGTAGTGGCTTCTCATTTACAAGGTGCTATGCTTTGAAAGGTTTTGTTTGGGTTGTCTGACCTCTGGACATTAGGAAAATGCTCATTTTGTTCAACTGGCTGACCCCGTTGAGCACCATAATGGCCCAAAAGGCCGTCCCGTATTCCTCTGGCAGCTCATCGACCACCCCGCACGGCATTGCAGACCTCCCAGCAAGGAAACCATCAACGTCCTTTACCGGTGACCTTCTCTCGCACCCTTTCTTGCAAGCGCTGCTCTCTGCACCGCCTCCCGTCCTCCTAGATCTTGTAAATGGCCTCTCGGACGATATATATACGCTCTCACGACTAGGATTGGTGGGCCCAAAAACAGGTGCTAGGGCAGGACGTTTTGCAAATTGGTGTTGGCTTTTTGGCACGCTTGTTGGCTTGGTCGAGAATGGCGTCGAAATGAGTATTGTAGAGGGTCTTCAGCGCGAAGGCAAGTGTCGAGTACACGCTCGCAATGCCTTGCTGAAATCATGTTGCAGTGGAGAATCGAGCATATCATGAGTCGTTGGACGGGGCAACATCCAAATCCCGACCCAAGATTGCGAAACTCGACGAGAAGGAACTCGTGCGACTTCGACGCAAGAGCTACTGGCTCCAGATTACCCGAACCAAGCTGATCATGGACTTTATTTTTGTTTGTAAGAGAGAAAGTATTCCGCCTCACGCGAGTGCTGATCAGGTGTTTTTCCAGCGTATGATATTTTCAGATTCAAGCGTGGGCAGGATACCGTCCAGTCCTTTGCAGGCCTTGCAGCTGCCATCCTCAGGTACGTAGTTCCTCAAGTCGCCTGGATTCTTACTGACTGACCATGTCAGTTTTGCAAAGTTGTACGATAAATTCAAATCGACCCTCGTCAACAAGACACTTTCGAACACGGGATGAGATGCGTGCACCAGCGAAGAACTTCCATCTCGTCGCCGTCGCTTCACATTCCTTCTGTTCATTTTACACATCGTATCACATCTATTGTGCTAAATATACCGTAGATTTTTACCTGCCAGACGTGATGAGACTAGGACCACCAAGAGCTCCTTTTGTATGATGGGAGTGGAGACGCGCGTTGTGCTTGGAGTGAATCGACTTCCTGTTCGAGAGCGCGAATGCGCTCTCTTGCCTCGTCAAGGAATTTTTCGTGGGCAAGCCGGCTTTGGGCAAGATGGAGTCCCTATTGAAATGAATGGACAAGGAGAATCGACCGTTAAGAACGGAGAGACAGAGAATGATGGGAGGCAAGGGGATTCTCTAGGGCGGTGCCCCGGTGCCACCGGAACGATGGAGTCGGACAGGATGAAAAATTGCCAGGGACAGGCGGGGAAGGACGGGGAGGACTCACCATATACACCGCCGAACCAAGCAGCGCGACAGGGATCATCGCGGGAAGTAGGGACGCGTAAAAGTCTGCATGACCGCTCCGCGGTTTGGAGGGTGTGCTGTATGCACGCTGTGGTACGCGGAGGACCCACTGAAGAGACATTGACGGTGACGGTGAGAGAGACAAACGTGTGTGACTGTGTTGCCAAGATAGTCGAGATCGCAATGTCCAGTCTTTGACGTGTCACCACCACCACCACCACCCTCCTTTTCGCCTCCGTTGCCCGCCTCCGCTGTCCGCATTGGATCCCCTTCAAAAGCGAGCCCAAATGTCGGACGAGAAAATGTCTTCGTCCTCGTCTCCCGCTAGCGATATTACCACCAATTCGCAAAATCCCCCGTTTCGCAGCACCAATCGTCCGGTTCATGCATTCATTCCTGCTCGCCTTCCACCACCGTCATCCTCACAGTCCTATCGCTATGTTCGTCCCCGTGGACTCCGGATATGGAACTTGTTCAAGCAATGGTCGCCCGTGTTGGCCTATGCCGCAACCAGCCTCGGTTTCCTGCTTGCGATTGCATTTTGGAAAACGCAGGTTTTCGACGGTGAGTAACCCAGGATTCCTGATTGGTTCCACCCTTTGCACCATCCGTGCTAAAGTCGTATTTTCTTCGCATGGCTTGTCCCGATCACATGGAACCTCGATTCCATCAAGGCCTTGACCAACTCTCCCATTGGCTGCGCAACGACGAATACTTTGGCTTTGCTGTCCTCTTTTGCCTCATATTTATCACCACATTCCGTAAGTCCCCATCTTAGAGCATTGTGTTGATGCACTGCTTACTTTTTCTGTCATTTTGTTCCCATCGTGGGTGCTTCTATCTGTCTCGATACTTCTCAACCTTTACAGCTCCCCTCCCGTTATATTCCACACTGATTACCCTCTCCGGTTATACCTATGGACCATGGATCGGCGCGGTGATATCCTACGCTGCCGCGCTATCTGGCGCGATTGTCGTATTTTCCCTATCCCGCGCATTCCTTCGCGAGCGGATCGCTCGCTGGTTACAGTCAACGCGCGGGTTGTGCCGAGCCGTGCGTGCAATTGAACGCAAACCACAGCTGCTCTTCCTCGTGCGCGTCGCACCCTATCCGTACAATGTCATGAACGTCCTTCTTGCTGCAACGACCCTGAGCATGAAGACGTATGTGACGTGTACTGGACTCTCCCTCTTCAAGGTCATCGTACACACAAGCATCGGTGCCGGGATCCGGTCGTTCAGTGCAAACAAGGAGGGCGGAGAAGAAAAAGAGGATGGGTGGAGTAGATTCTGGACGATCGGCGGCATCTTGCTTTGCGTCGCGCTCTTTCTCTACCTCAGCTGGGTCGCACGGCGGGCAGTGGATGATGAACTAGACGATGAGATAGAGCCATCTTCGGAAGAAAGAGTGGCATTCCTGAGCACGGATGTTCGACTCGAAGATGAGGTCTCCTCACACCCGTACGGTCGCCTCCCGTCAGCATCCCGTTCGCGGGAGATCATGTCTGAAGCGCAACTCGCGCCTGCCCCTGTTGTCTCCCGACGTGGCGATATGGATGCTGCATAACTGCGGGGACGTTTATTTTTCTGGCCCAAGAGACTTGGAATTATGGACCGACACTACATGTATTTCTGGTGTAACATTTTGACTCGGCGAGCTATTCCTTTTTCGTTTGTTGGTTCATTTTATCTCGCTTGTACTAATGGAATTGGGTGCTGTGCACATGCTGGACGATCCATTGAATGATGCTCGTGTTGGGCAGGCTGCGGTAGACGCCGACGGAGAGTCGACGCCACATGAACCTTGTCATTTAATAAAGAACGGCCCTTCCCCAGCTTTTCTTGACTCGCCTCGTTGACGAGCCCCGTGTCGCGTAATGAAACATGAACCTAACCTTGGGGCAGCAGTGACGTCACATGTCCCGTGACAATACAAACATCGAAAATACAAGGACAAATACAGCACATCCCCGATCAAATTCTGTTCGATCGGATCTGCCATTCCAGATCGGGGTGGCATCAAGCGGACGCCGGTCTCTGTGAGAACGAAATCCTCAGGCGACGGTCCGGCCCATTCAAACAATGGCGACCATCGCGGTTGCGCCCATGTAAATGAAAACTTGACGCCTCGCACCGCATGGGACCGTTCATGTGCCAAGGCAAGTCAGGATATCAATCAACTGGGTAACGAGTATACGGGGTAACCGTATGTAACAACCAGAGCGCAACACGAGCAATGAGAAAAGGTATCAAAAATGGGTGAATGGAGCGTGATACTACATATGAGATGAGTCAAGGTATACACGACGCAATGTATGAGAGCGATGCAAACGACGAGACGGGTATGATGGATTTCGTGAAATGAACGGACGGGCATCTTCCGATTTCGTATATAAAGCTTCGAAAAAGAGAAGCGAACAAGAATGAGAGTGGGAGTGAGGGAAAAAAAAAAAGTAACGCTAATCGTGAGATCAAGGCAAACAACGAATGTTATCGTCCAAGTTCGAATGAAGACGGTCGGAATGGCAATCGTGAACCGCGCACCACAAATCTAGAATCCCTCCACAGGCGCCGGTGCGTCTAGAGTGCGCCCGTCGTTTTTGGTATATTGCGGAGGGAGATGTTCATTCAAGGGCACAAAGCCGAAATCAGGCGAGACTTATTCAAGAAACTATTGGTCAGTAAGCCACGCCGTAAGACATCAGCGAATGCCGAAACGACTTACAACGGTTGATGTCCGTCTCAGCCCCACCGTAACCATCGAGCGGAGGCGTGTTTGCCTGCGACGAAGATGTATGCGATGCAGCGCTAATCGACGACGCGCTCGTCGATGGACGCTGGGTGGCTTGCGTGGGGTGTCCCCAACCATTGCGACCATCCATGGAATCAATGGACGGGTTGCCACCGACGGCAGAGTAAGCGAACTCGGTCTGGTTCGAACTGAACCCATAAGGGTCGACCGAGGGTAACTGTATCATGCTCCGGACTCTCGGCATGGTTCCGTTTTGCTCATCGGCTGGTTGAGGGGAAGACGACGGCCGTTCTGAATGATGTTCGTAAGGCGACGGGTAGGGACTCATGGCTTGGCTGTGGCGCCGGGGCCGGCCCACCCTGAGCGAACTACTGGGCCCGTACTGCTTTGAAGACGACGGCGGACGAGACAACGTGGGGGAAATGGGTCTGTGGTGGCTGGACCCTGGACGAGAGTAGTCGCTCTGGTGGTAAGTCTGGTGGGTCGGCGACTCTTCGTAAGGTAACGAAGAGACGGAGGAAATCGAGTACCCTGTGGTCGGACGGCTGTGTGTGTCGGGAGACAGCGAGGGGGGCGTATGGTCGCTGTGCATGGACACGTTCGAGTACGAAGAGGCGTAAGAGGTGTTGATGGTGGGGGTGGGCCGCGCACTGTATCCATTGGTAGTCGGGGGGTTCAAGAGTGAAGAAAGACTACCAGAATGGCTGGAGGTGGAACTATTTGGGGAAAAGGACCAGCTCTGCTCGGTGTACGGGTACTGCGAAGACGAGACCTGTGGGTTGTGATGCGCGTAGTTGGCGCCCATGGCGCTGAACTGAGAGGAGGGGGATTCATCTGCTGGAGAGATGGGCTGAAGGTTGTGCGACTGGTTGAAGATGTGGTGCTGTGAGATGGCGGGAGGCTCTGAGGGAACCGTGAGGGGCGGCAAGGCCGCACGTGGGTATGAGGTTCCCCAGCCTGCAGCAGCAGGTGAGCTGAGGGGGGTGAACGAACCAGGTGCAGAGAATCCCCGCGCGCGACCACCGAGGAAGCTGGGCTTGTTACCGACAGAGGGGACAGAGAGAGGAACGTGTCCGACGCCGATGGCGGAGCGTGGTGGGGGGATGGTCGGGGCCTCTTGTGTTTCGCGTTTTCTGGGCTTCGGGAGGCGGGGCGGGACGCGGCGTTTAAAATTGGCAACGACCTCTGGAGGGGAGTGGCGATTGAGGGTGGGATGGGCTTGTGGCTGTGTTAGAAGGGGAGAAGGTTTGAGGCGGTGCGGGGACTTACACCATGTGCTTGCATCGGGATCATCGATGGCTGGGTCAACGTTGCGGAGGTTCACTTTGCGCATGAAGCCATAAATCTGTACGGAAGGGATTCATTAAGCGACATGAGGGGTGTGTTGGGATGGGAAGGAAAGAAGCACGGACGTTGAGTTGCCGAGAAAAGGAAGCGAATCTGGATTGACGGTAGATGCTTGGGAGGACGTGGAGAGCGAGCTGCTCCGGACGTTCTACGATGATGTGTTCGCCGGCGGGGTCCCATCTGATCATGTGATGGTTCTCTGGACGCTCGAGGAGACTGGGAAATACGCGTCAGGAGCGAGCAGGGGGAAGGAAGGGAGGAGACTTACGCGTAGAGTTTTGTGAGGAAGGTCGCCTGGGGCTTGGACTCGGACTTTGTGGGCTGGTGCTGGTCATGGGACTTGATGGTTGGTGGCGGCGACGGGTCGTCAGAGGGGGAGTCGTTTGGAGAGCTGGGCGGGTATAGGGGCGGAGGAGCAGTGGATATCTGTGGGTATGGGTGGTCGTTTGGACGGGACCACTGGGGACGAGGAGGTGGATATGAGGGAGCGTAGAGGTCTTGCATGTCGAACGTTGCGGGGCGTAGGGACGGAATGGTGAAGGCGTTGAATGGAGGCGAGCTATGTACTGGAAGAAGCCAAAGAAAACTGAAAAGAAAAAGAAAAAAAAAAAAAGTCAAACAGACAGAGGTAGTCGATGGTCGAGTCGACGATCGACTATGTATATTATAAAAATCCACGGCCGGTGGAGAATTCATATTCCCCGAATTTAGCACTTACGTGACCCCTCTCTCCTCTCCCTCCATTTTCTCCCGCAGCTTCCCATTCAAGGTCCACTACGTAATCCAGGGTCCCGCGGCCGCGTTCGGAAATCACCCTCGGTAAACTCTGCCCAAACACGCACCAACACTGGTACACCCCAAATACGGACACCGTGCCACTCCCTCGGCGCCGAGGCGTGCTGGCTTGTCCTTTTTCGGCCACTCTCCGCCCACACTCTACTGTATCGCGATCTCCATGTGATCGTGCCGCTGTACCATCTTGGGCGAATCTCAGCTTGAATCTCATGTCAGCGAGCAACTGTCCTCCTGCTTCATCGCCTCCTCCCTCCGCGTGCTCCCCTGCCTCGTCCTGCCACAGCGCGCGCTCTTTGCTCCTCGTACTTTCCCACGCTTGTGGCTCGCTTGCTTCCACCTTGGTTCGCTTTCGCACTCGCCGGGGTCCTGTCATTCTCTCTATGGAAATCGAACTCGTGTCTCGATATGGAAGTTGGTCCTCCTCGACGATCCGCGCCGACGCCTCCCGCCTACCGTGCACCTCCATCAGCTTACATATTCACCGACTCTCTCGACGCCCTCTCCCCGCCGATCAACCTTGGGGGATCCCCCCCACTCTCCTCCGCCCCCGTCGCCATCCCCGTCTCCCCGCTCCCGAGGTCTAACCAGTCTTATCACGCTCATCAACTTCTTTTCTGCACTGATCCCCGAATCATCTGATCACCATCTTGCACGACGTCTGCGATTAGAATAGCTTGTTTGTAATCAGGTATCATAACACTAAGAACGCCATCAAAGGCGCCCGATCAGCGGTCGGCTTGTGCAACGCACTCGCCTCGTAAGTACTTCCAAAGAAATGTAACGATAAAAGAAGATAGGGTAGCTGTGCAATGCAAATAGTACAAGTGAAGCCCAGCATTTCGCTCTCCAGAAAGCAAGCAGCGTCAAAGTCTAATCAACGGGAGCAAAACGCAAACGACAGACCTCTGCCAGACGACCCTCCAAAGGTCTCCGGCACAAAACCAAATCTACACAAAAGGAATCCAAAATGCCCATCACACCTCACAATTCACCATCATAGTGTATCGTGACGCTGTTGAAAGCCCCGAATAAATCCCCTTCCGGAGGCGAGTCCAGTCCATCGTCGTACCCAGGCGTACCAGGGGCAACAATACATCCTTGCTCCTCCAGGTGCAGCGAGCGCGACTCTTTTAGTTGGCGGAAATTGCTGGCATCAGCCCCGTTTGATGCAGTTGGAATAATCTAGACATCAAACAGGTGGATCAGCGGATGGCACCCACCACGCAATCTTGAAATAGGAAATGGACCCACGTGGTCCGCCCCATGGCGCGACACAACGCTCGTATAGTCCACACCTCAACAAAATCAACTGATATCTTCGACTTACCGGTGGTCGTGTGTGACGCAAGAGACCCCAGTTCATCTTAGAAAACCACTTGTGCTGCTTCACCTCGCTTGCACCACTCCTGCTTCCTAATCGTGTCCGCTCCTCCTTGTCCAAAAGCCGCACGATGATATCTTTACATGCACTGTCCGGCAGGTTTACATCATCGCAGCAATACCCCCGCACGGGTCGTCAACGTACCTGGATATCTTGGGTGCATCACGAAAATGCACAGGAAGCAACCGGATATTCGCAAATGTATCGTTCCTCTCCTTGCCCTTGAATGGTGTCGTGGCAAACTGTCAACAAATCCCGATGATTGAAAATCAGCTGTCCGTCAGCAATCTCCCACACTCGACTTGGGCGGCTGGAATAACGTTGACTTACGATCATCTCGTAAATAAGAATGCCGAGAGTCCACCAATCCACGGCAGCAGTGTGTCCTTGCGCAGCAATCACCTCTGGTGCAATATACTCTGTAGATCAAAGCATCAGTGTCAGAAACTTTTTACACAACGTGCAGCATCCTGACCCTCGGTTCCAACAAACGAGTTCGTCCTAAAGTCTGCCGTACACGACATCGTATCGATCATAGGGACCTGAAAGCGGAGAACCAGTGTTATAAGGGTATCTATCACACGGTCGACGCGGACGCGTACCCCGTTTGGCTCCGACTGGTGAATGGTGGCGGGTCGTCCCCCTGGATGTCCCGACTGTTTGGCCAGGTCGAAATCTGACAGCATGATGTGTCCGGATTGATGGAGTAGGATGTCTGTCAAGCGGATGCTCGTAAATGTGGCCATGGAACTAGAAATTGAACGCACTTTCCGGTTTAAGGTCGCGGTAAATAAATCCATTGAGATGTAGGTATTCTAGTGCGGCGACGACTTCGGCAGCGTAGAACCGTGAGCTGTCCTCCGGAAGACACTTGCCAGGACGCGTTTGCAAGGCGCGGAAGAATTCCCCACCCATACAGTATTCCATGCAAAAGTACAGATACTGCTCTGACTGGAAGGAGTGGTAAAGTGTCACTATAAAAGGATGATTAGAAGTCGCGAGGATTTCTTGCTCCGTCAATGCTCGCTTAATCTTCTTCCGCTCTATCATCTCCTTCTTTGACAGCACTGAAATCGCGGTAAAACACTGGCAAAGATGAGGTCGGATCGGACCTGCCTTTCATGGCAAACAACTTGTCTGTTTTCTTCTCTTTGACCAGGTAAACGCGTCCCACATCGCCTTTGCCTAGCATCTTGATTTTGAGGAAGCTCGAAGGACCAACCTCCACCTGCACGAAGAATATATCGTCTTGAAGCAGAAAGTGGTAAAGAGATAAAACGTACGGATCGGACTTTGATAGAGTTACTCGAGTAAGTTCGTCGGAAAGCGACTTTTCCAGGGCCGTCCGCGGTTGGATTTGTAATGCGAGTCTTTGGAGTTCCGTGGCCCGGGTATCGTTCGTGTCTCGTAGAGCGGCCTCTTGACGAACCCGAAGAAATGGTCTCCAACGAATCATCGCCATACTCTGAAATGCTAGATGGAACTGGAGGTATCACTTCTGCAGGAGCAAGCAAACCGTTCTTGGTCGGTGCAGCTGACCGCGAACCAGACATGAAAAGATGCTTGGCATTGGGAGCGGAGGCGACACGACGAATGAAGCGAGTCGCGGATGCACCCATCGCTCGGGGTGACAAGGGGCCTGAACGACTTGCTGAAGGACCATGCCCCGAGGGGAGGGTAAAAGACTGTTGGGACGGATCGGCAGTCTGGGACCTGGGTGCGGGAAGGAGCGGGGCGCGAGAGAGGTTGATGCGTTGCTTCTCGGATTTTGTCCTCACGCGTGGTTGAGCATGGAGAGGCGTAACCATCATGTCAACGACTTGAGACTGCTCCTGAGATTGTTGGGCTTGGCTTTGGTAACCTCGGGAGTCAGGCACAAGGTACGAGGATTTTGGGGTTCCGCCGGGGATAGACTCGCTGGACTGCGTTTTGGAGGAGTTGTAGGAAGAACGTTGATCGACGGAGCGGAGAGTTGAAGGTGTCAGCGATGGGCTGGGTGGCGGTCCGGATGAAAGCTTGGCAGTGAGTGGGGAAGAGATAGACCTGGCGGTACAATCAAGAGCAGAAGGAGGAGTAGCGTTGACATTTGCCAATTGCTTCTTGGACGAACTTGGCAAACGAAAGACGGACTTCCAGGACGAGTGTGACGGTGACAAGGAGGGTGACTGGGAATGCATGATGAGCTCGGACGGTGCGTGGCTGCGGCTTCGCTGTGGATCGGTGATCTTCGATCGCCTGGGTGGACAGCGGGAGAACTCGAGCCCGCACAAAGAGGAACGAAAGATGAAAAGGTGAAGAAAATGTTTTCCGGCAAAGCAAGCGAAGGGTGATGTTGTGGCACTCGACTTGTTCCTTGCACCATAACGGCGGTATAGAAAAACGTGGCTTAGTCAGACGGCAAATGCCACTTCATTTTACTCCTCTTTTTTTGTTTGATTTTTTTGACGTACTTATCAGCCGCACTGGCTCCAAGCTGACGGAACCAAGGACAGGAGTCAATTCGACTCCCCAAGAGGCGGGCGGCAGATCATCCGAGGCAGGCTCGGATGCGTCGGGCTTGACAACCTTGTCCGATCAGTGAGCGCTTATGCAGGAGGGAAGAATAGGTCCCGCGCAGTGAACGGACGACACCGGCCCGCTCCCGTGACTGCTAACCCTGGCAGGGTATTCCCGTCCTCATGAGAGATGCTGTAAGGTCGCTTATCATGACAGAGTGGTAGGAGTGATGACCTCGCCTGGAACGTATGCCGATTCTGTCGGAAGACATTTTGCCCTAGGGGGACAACATTCACACACGAAAGGGCGAGCGATGCGGAGAGTGCGGAAAGGGTGTACATGTTGGTACGCGGGAGGTGTACTTTAAGCTTGCAAAGTTCGGCCACCGATGTACGCGGAGAATGACGACGCGAAACAACGCCAGGAGTGCCATGTTATATATTCTGCTGTCTGTGTGATACCCCGCCATCATCATGTCCTCCTCCACCCATCTAAAAGAAACCCGGCCCCTCCTCATTCCCTCTCTTCGCCCCTCCTCCTACAGCCCCCCTCCTCCGCCCTCTCCCGGCGACACCCCGTTGAACCATGTCTCCCGCATCAATTTCTTTTGGATTGTCTCTGGTCTCTGGAGCGCCGTGTTCCTAGGGGCCCTCGACGGTACAGTCCCCTGGATCTGCAGGCGTGCGTCACCCCCAACCTTGTCCCAACAGGCACAGTCGTCGCCACGCTCGTATCGCCCATCGGGAGCTACTTCAGCAAGTCGGAACAATCCTCCTATCTCGGAACGTCCTACCTCCTGTCCGTCTGTTGCTTCACCCCCTTATATGGTCAGCATCTACGATCATTTCCTCCTCCCCCCGCTAAACTCTTATCAGGTCGACTATCAGACATTTTGGGTCGGAAGGGCGCAATGCTTCTCGCCTTGACTCTATTCGGTCCGTGTCGCAGATCTCGCAAAGAACTTCTTCTTCCTAATCCATATCAGGCTCTGGTACAATCGCCTGCGGTCTCGCCCCTTCAATGGAGACGCTCATTCTTGCCCGCGCCATCGCGGGTATGGGCGGAGGCGGGTACGTCCCTCAACCGCTCCCACCAACAGCTCATCATCACTCACTTGTCATCGAGGGTTATGACAGGTCGGTGCATCACGCATGTTCCTTCCACCAAAAATTCACATCTTCAAAGTCACCAGTATCGCCATCACTGATCTTGTGCCATTGTGGGTGCCAGCGCTTCTTCACCCCTCCATCGGTTAACCTAAATACTTTCCCAGAAAGCATAGAGGGCTCTATCAAGGAATGACAAATATGTAAGTCGTTCCGTTCGACGATCTAGCTTCAGTCCTCCAAATATTGCATTAGCTTGTTCGGCCTTGGAGCAGGCCTCGGCGGTCCCATCGGAGGCTGGATAAATGATACTTGGGGATGGTAAGTTCATCAACATCTGCAGCGTCGTTGCTTTGCTTATCTTCCATCCAGGCGCGCAGCTTTCCTCTTGCAGGTGATCGTCTTTCCCTCTTGTAACGATGTCTAAAGAGGCTAATCTACCTTTCTCGGATAGGCACCATTACTACTCATCTCCTTTGTTCTAGTCGCGCTCAAGGTTAACATCAAGTTACCTGACGCCGTCGCCAGCGAAGGCACATCTTCAAAACTCAGTCGCATAGATTTCCTTGGCTCTTTCACACTGGTTGTTTCCGTTGCATGCATGTTATCTGCATTCAGTATCAAAACCACAGAAGAACTACCGTGGTCGCATCCGCTAATATGGGGACTGCTCACGGTCAGCGGTATCTTTGGGGTGGCATTCCTCTATGTTGAGGCGCGATGGGCCCCATATCCCGTCATGCCGCTACGTTTAATATCGCAGCGTACACCATTGGCCGTTGCACTGGCCAATTTCATGGCGTCAATGACTGCATTCTCAATGGTGAGCGCGTCACCAAACAATGTGTTTTCTCCATGACGATTTTTGCCTCTTCCGCAGCTTTATAATGTGCCGCTGTACTTCTCTGCGGTCAGGCTGAATTCATCCACAGGCGCCGGTAAGTGAAGAGTTTCCGTTAACCCTCGTGCTCTTACGTGATCCGACAGGGCTCCATTTGTTACCGCACTCTGTATGTCCCACCTGTCTGTCCACGATTCTGGCTCACCTGCTTTAGGTTGCACTGTCATTGGGCAGTGTGATAGCTGGCTGGTCAGTATGGTCCTTGCTACCAAGGGAACTGTTTTTGAATTCTAGGCGGTCCAGGTGGATGCGTAAAACCGGGAAACTCTATAGTCTCACTCTGGTTTCAGCTGCACTCTGCATATTAGCAAGCGTGCTCGTCGCTTCGTGGAATGAAAAGACGTCAACTCTTCACCTGTGGCTCGACATCGTGCCGCAGGGATTCGGAATGGCCAGCCTCATAACGACCACGTTGATTGTGAGTATTTCACCATCTATCGTCCTTTCACCTTACGCTCGGGCCATGCAGGCGATGATCGCGGGCGTTCACAAAGAGGATATGGCAGTAGCAACCGGAAGTGAGTTTCGCCTTTTCATAGGTGTGACGAATTTGATGATCCATATCATACAGTCACATATTTATTTCGCACAACGGGCCAAGTTCTTGGAGTTAGTTTGTCAGGCGCGCTGGTCCAGAGCGTACTGCTTCATCAATTGAAGAAGCGAATCACGGGACCTGGATCTTCAGATGTCAGCGGCGAGGTTGATATGAGCGGATTCATTTATTTACTGACACCTTCCCCTTTGCCCAGATCATAGAAGAGATACGGTAAGAAAGCCTTGGAGCACCGCCCAGGTGTGTGGACTGACGGGATTGTGCATATTATTAGGCATTCGATCAGTTCGATTCCAGACCTAGCCCCTTCTCTTCAGAAGGCTGCAATAGAGTCGTATGCAACCGCTTTGCGCGTGGTTTTCATTTCTCAAATCGCGATCAATGTTCTTGTGTTCATTGCCTGCATACCCATCGAGGAGCATTCTCTTCCGTGCGTCTTCCTTGGGCACCCTAATTCCTGTATAGCTACTGATGTGCTATCCTGTTTTCTAGAGGAACGCATCAGGAACAGGAAGACTATTACCGTCAACGTAGTGAAGACGACAGATCTGAAGCAGTGCTGGAGTGACTCGACCGCGACCGCTGCGATACCTTTACACGGAAATTTGCACTGTAATATCAAGTACATACCCTCAGATCACGGAACTGTACCAGTGTGTTTTTTATACCCGAGACACATTTGTTGGATCAACCGACGCAGCCTAGAGACGGGGTGGTCAACCCGTGGATTAATGTTTTGCGTATAACGTTGAAGATACAATCAATGCTCGGTAACAGCCTTCTCTTGTATCCAGCGTCTGGGCCTCCTCTCAACCACCACTGCTGATCCGCCCCCTCGCGCGTTCCGTTCACTATCCGCGTGGTGATTTCGGTCGGGCCGCACAGGGCATGGTAAAACGTTCGACGCAGAAACGGTCAAAACCGAGGCAAAGAAAGTGAGCCCGAAAAGGGTTGAGATGAATGTGCGACGCTGCTGGTGTGTCATACGAAGAATACCTGGCATCCTAGGGCTGCAAATCCATCAGCATCAGCGACAGTAGAAAATGGCAGCGACCTACCTACTCTCTCCCCATAGCCACGCTTCACAATGTTTTTTGGAGGTGTGTCGTTCAGAAGAAAGGCCAACGTTATTTACTTGATGGTTGTTTGTCCCGAGTCGTCCCGGTGTCTTTTCACTCCACTCCGCACACAACACCGTCATGCCAAACTTTCGCCCCAACATTCGCGTCCTTCGGGATATGAGGGCGCGCAGCGGCGTCGCGGAGAACGAGGTGATGCGTCGAGCATATCTTTACGTCGCCCGCAACGAGACGTTGCCACCCCACGTCCGTCATCAAGCCCAGTTGCAGCTCAACTCTTTTGGGCGGTACACTCGCCCGACGTCCGTGGTCAATCGATGTACCGAGTCTGGCCGGGGGCGGGGTGTTATGAGTGAATTTGGCCTTTGTAGGGTAGGTCTTTGAGCGGCTCCGTCGCTGACCCACTCTCCTTACTGAGACGCCAAAGTTTCAATTCCGGCTAAAGGCATTGAACAACGAGATACCAGGTGTCAAGAAAGCTTCCTGGTGATTGTTCGTTCCAGTGAGTTCGTGCATTCCTCAGACAAAAGCGATGCATTTGACAACATCTGCATTAGGCTTGCAACGAGTATCTCGTACGTCCTCGACGGAATCTGAGGAGGTTCGATGTACAACAAAACAAGCGTGTATATACTATTTACCCCTTTGAAAAGGTTGCTAAACGTTTGGCCCATTAGAATACATGGAACAGGATGTTAACTTAAGCGGGCGAGTCGCCCTGGGCACCAATATCAGACATCGTAAGCTCACTCTCGCCTCGTTCTCGCCTCCAGCGGTTGCATATATTCAGCGTGGCAATCTCGACCAAGTACCTGTTATTGAAAAGTCAGCAACCGCGATAATCACATACAGGATATTGTCCTGACGAATATTTTCGTAGCCACCATTCTGCCAACTCCCAGTTGCTGTGCGCAAGAACATCGTCGCCGTGCAATTTTATCGCTTTCTTGTAATCGAAAAGGCAGTCTGCCAAGGAGAACTGGCCTGAAACAACATCAGTTCATCATTCCGCAGCACAAACCATGCCGCTGACCTCGTAGTAGGATGATACGGTCCCGTAATCCAGGATGAACAATGCGGTCAATGACACTTTCTATTTTGTATCAAGAACCGTACGTCACTCCACACGGGAACAGAACGCACCGTGATTGATTGTCCTATGGAAGTGAACCGATCAGCAAACAGACCTGAAATACCAAGCAGAAAGTAACTAATTCTACCTTTGGACCAGCGTAGGGCGCAGGGAACACGGTAAGCAGTAGGCACTGTTTCTCATGTAGTTCTCGAGATGGTACCTAAAAAGGTGGGGTTGAGATCCAAGCGGACATAAGTTGTGAGGAGCCGCATACTTGATGAGCTTAAAGGCTTCAATCTTTTTGGGATCTCTCAACTCCAGCAGTGATGCTTCTTCGTCATCTGGTTCGTCATTCTGTGGAGCAGGAAGTATACGCTGTTGTGAGGAGGCTACAGCGCCATTCTTGTTGGACGGATAGGGCAAAGAATTCATTCCCTGGTCAACACCGATGCCAATTGGCGGCATGTATGACGAATATGTACTAGAGGTCGAAGGGGTGGAATAATGGGCAGGTGTGCTGGAGGGAGTGGGTGCCATGAAGACGGGCGAGCTTGCGTGCCCGTTACGGAGTACATCGGAGAATATATTTTCTTGTGGCGATCGTGCGGCCGAAGAATAAATCGAAGGCGCCGGGGGAGGTGGAGGCACAGTAGAACTCATTGGCATAAGGAGGTGATAACTGTCTGGTCGCTCCATGGAATTGTCCCCGCTCAAGGTTTTAGATTTCTTCAAATGATTGCCGCTGGGAGCATCGTCATCAAGAGATCGTTTTGAAACGCTGGATTGTGGACCCAGCATTGATGTCATTGCATTTGATGTCTGCGTTGTCTTCTTGGAGTTTCTGCGTGCTTGAAAGCTTTCCCATGCGGTGTCTGTCTCCGCCTTGTCCAGGAACGCGTTCCATTCGTGCATCTCAAAACCAAGTTTCTGTATCATACCACCACCCCCTTCGGCAATAAATCCGGAGACACTCTTGAGTAAATTACGTAGAGTGAGGTTTTCGGTCATAAGGTCTGGAAGGGTGATAAAGGTCAACGTCAAAATACCAAAGACATGATTACGCACCCTTGAGCATAGCTCGCATATCGGTGAATGCCTCATCTTGAGAGCCAGAAAGAAGCTCGACGCGCGCTTCGAGGTCACGTATCTTGATGGAGGAGCCGGTTCAGCAAGGAGCGGCTGGTAGCACTACAGCAGACAACGCACCCTCTGCTGTTTTCGAAGGCGAAACTCCCGCTGAGCTATACGGTTCTGGTCTCTCCGGGCGGCTTGGGAGCTTGGGAAATGAACATCATCAACACATGGTCGGCGGATAACACTCACTTTGGATTTTTCTTTCTTCCTGGTTTTCCTGGGCCTAGGCTCCGAGAGTCTTGTTCGGCGTGAGATTGAATGTCATTGTCCGAGTCCTACGTGGACGATTTGACAAGATTACTGTCATTACACACTCAGAATGGGTCACACTTACAAAGTCTGCTTCACCAGAAAGACTCCTTGGGGTGTCGCCAGGCATAGCCTTGTAGGTGGTGTCAAAGAATTTTTTTTATCAGACAACAGAAGCGTCGTGTAAATGTCTTTCTTTTACGAACTGTAGGTAGCCCAGTCAGTTGGATGTTCGCAGTCGAGTACTTTGCCGGGACCTGTGCCGACCGGCTGACGCATCCGCATTCCGTCATCGCCACAGTCAGCCGTTTCAACCTCCGCTTTGATATCCCCAGTAGGAGAAGTGGCAACACTCGGTCCCGTATTCACCTAGGTACTTCGGACCGTCATCTCTGAAGTTCAGTACTTTTCTGAATCAAACTGCATTTACTATCATCACAACGGCCGTATGCGGAGTATCCTACCAAGGGGCACTAGCTAGTACCCGATGGCAGCGGTAATTTCACCTCCAACCGGACTTTGCCAGCACTTAACGTTTAACCCCAAAGCTTCGTAGCGCCGATCGAATCCTCGAAAGGTTTCATGTTCGTGATCTCGCCCGGCTAGGACGGACCAAAATCCGGTCGGACAACAATCTTGGATAAATTGTTTTTGCTTCCGATTCTCAACATTCACATGTTTTTTTTTGGCCCAACATACTGACTCTGATGAGCAGGGGTTCCGCTATTACCTCTATTCCTCGGCCACCGAAAGTATCATCCGACGTGGCCCTTCCATAACCCCACCCGAGCCCAAGAGTACTACATCGCAAGTTCTCATGTTTCTCATTGTTCTGGATCCTGGAAGCATTCCCAGGTTTCTCTTCGCTGACCTCATCATTCTCCTGAATTTAGCAGCATTAGTCGTGGTATGACGTACAAATAACGAAGTGCGAGACGCACACAACGAACATGTATCCATTCTACACTTCCTCCATTAAACCGAGTTCATTCGAATCATTCCTAAAACAATTTACACTCGGATCAACATGAACTGCATATTACGGGTCTCTATTAATTCAAGGCAAACGTATGCCATAAAATCGTCCACCCGAGAAAAACAATCTGCACAACTAACTTTAAAATCTGAGTAAACCAGTGAACGTCTACCTCTGCACCACCCTCCGCTCACTTCGATATGGCCGACTCTGACGTTGTACTCCGCTTTGTTCTCAGCACCGATAAAAGTGTAGACATGCGCACCTTTCGCGTGTTACAGCTCCCCGACAAGGCTGCGGAGGAGTTGGAGCTCTACAAGGTAGCTTTGTGCCCTTTCTACTGTTTGACTTGACCATGACGTGCCCTCCCTCAGTTTTCGCATCCGCTAACAGGTCACTCTATGGGCACAACTACCTTCCATCGCAAGAATCTTGATACTTTGATATTCGAGACGGCAGGCCACGTAGAATGGTTTTCTAGCTTCAACGCTACGGTGTGGTTTGGCGTGGACGAGGTAAATCGCGTCCTTCACTATGTACACCAGCCGTGATTATTCTGGGTCCTAGTGTTCTGTGAAAGACTTGCGTAAAGCAAAGAATTGTGGCCAGTAGGTTTCTAAAACCTGCGGCGCTGCCATCGTGCTGAGACGTGTTTGAGTAGATCCCGAAGGTTCAAGGCATCCGGAATAGAATACAAATGGAAACTTCGAGAGAACGGGACAGACATGTTTGTGAGTGTCTTCTTTCTTTCACCGTCCTGTGATTTGCAAACGAGTGTTATGTTCAGTGTATCGATTCGAAGGATAAGCACGTGGCAGTGTGGTCTGGAGAGGATAGAAAACTCAAGGTTGCACATCGCTGCGTTGCCATCCTAGACCGCATCGTTGTGACTTGCTTTCTGAACATTTGGTTCAAAGCACTAGGAAGGTGGTGAGATGTCGACGTTTTTTTATTTGCACGCGAGCAGACCACCACTTATACTTATCCCCCTAAATATACTGTACAGAAACGTAACTATTAGCCTCCCTCAGCACTTTATCTCCAAGTGGAGCAGTACATTGTATTCACGTATAGTTTATACTCGTATTTAGATGTTGTTAGGATCCGCACTTGTCGAGGTGTTGATCGTACATACTTAGTAAATGTAACTTTTGGCTGGTTGCAGAACATATGGTACTAACATGTCGTGTTTCATTTCCAACGCTCTTCCGTCACGTTCATGGAAATGTGTCTTTGGTATTGTGCCAAAATAAACCTCTGTGCGTACGACTCGTACTCTACTCCTAGCTTCGGCATACGCAACGACGCGTCATGCATGGGGTTGGCAGTAGAGACAGACAGGTAATCGTACTGCATAGCGACCTTGAGGGCAATCTCGAATACTGGACTGCGACGGGAATGATCACCGTGCCTCGAATTGAACCACTGACGGGAGCGTGAATGCATATCCCGTGGAGAGGGAGGCGGGGCTTACTTCTTTTCGTCCTCTTCTTGTACATGATGCGGTGACCACACTCGCGACAACGGATAGGCTCTCTTGATTTTATCTCATTTTTAGCGCCACAATCTTTGGATGTGTATCAGAACAGTGCAATGCGGCAGGTGTGAGCGGGGTAGGCTACCTGCGCAAATGTATTCCATTTCCAGGCGGGGATTTTGAGCGAAACCACCGCCCGCGCCAGACGTGTTTGGCTGGCTTGGCTGGTTCATGACTGGTTGGACGAGAACTGCAACGGCTGTGACACGTGATGTTATATTAAGTTGCACAGCCCCGTTTATCACTCAGACTCGGAGTAACCGTTGTGTGGTGATAAGACTTGGCGTTGGGAATTCCCATAATCACGGTGCACCGTGCTCGGTTGCTCTGGGCGACATGACAGTCCAGCAGACAAGAGGCGAGTTTTTTTTTTCCTTGCATGATTCGCTGTCTTCACAGCCTTGGTCGCTTGTTTTTTTTTTTGACGTAGGGTAACCTCGAACCCCAGTTCGGAACCGGGACGGCTCTAGCTCAGGATGGCAAGGCGGTGTTAATTGGGCCGGCGAGGACGATCACCTTGCCGACGAGTCTAGGTTCCTATTGTTAGCCGTGCAGGCTGGAGGACAACGCCTGCAGTGTGAGGTGGATTTGACGACCGTTCATACATGACAACCGTGGGGCGTCTCCAAGGGGCCTGTCCGCCGTACTTATAACTATGCCTTCCACACTACTCCCCTCAAGGCCGCCTTTACGACGATACACCCGTCCCCATTTCCGCCCACTAAATGGCTGGTGCACTTCCGTCTTTCATCGAACTCATGGCTTCTCTTGGTCTCGACAACGATGCCAAGCCTTCTCCTCCCCGCATCAACGCACCCCGTTCTCGCTCGGGCTCTTGTTCCTCCGTGTCTTCCCTCGGAAGTTCCAATCCAGGTTGCAGCCCAACATCACCATCTTTCAATATATCCTCCGAATCCATTCCTCGAGACGCGGACACAGATAGGCGGCATGGTTCCTCCCGTCTGCGCATCGTCCGGTTCTCGCCTTATATTTCCCCGAGCGTGAGTAATCCACCCTGACGACGCGAGGGTTCTCTCTAAATGGATGCATCAGTCCTCTGCTAGACAGAGCAGCTCCACCTCACTAACGCCATCTGTTGAAGAGGTGGACAACGGGCGGAGGGTATGTCGATTAATCTCCCCCTCTGATCCGCGGAGCTGACACGACCTTGCTCAGTCTGTCTCCCCACGCCTGTCCTCGTCACCAGGTCGAAACAGACCATCGCCCCTGCAATCTGCCAAGAATTCCCGGGAGTTACATGCTACCACACCCATTTCAAGTTATGCTCGTCGTAGAACACCGCAGAATTCTCCGACCGCAGCAACCTTCCCTCATCGGGTGCATACTGAACGACCTGAAACTATTGTCTTACCATCGCTTTTACCTGCTCCTATTTCTCATTGACGAATGGTGCTTTCTCCCCAAAGCATGTGATGAATGGCAAAGAAAAAAAGATCTTCTGTAACTATTCTTACTGGTGGCCATTGGCCGATACACGCGCTCTTCCATTGTCATGGACTAGATGTATGTTCTATTCTACGATCCTTGGACACCCATTTGTACATCATCATTAGCATGCGTTCCTTATGATTTCTGACATTTAGACGAAGTAGCTCTTTCCCAAATGTTCGACCTCAGTCGTGATTATCTTCATTTGGCCCCGGACAATGCTTCTCGAGGTCATCACCATCCTCGTACTTTGTCCCGCACCAAAAGCAGTATGCATACTTGTCTCGGAGGTATGCCAGGACTAAGCTCAGCCGATCTCGGGGCTATGTTAGCAAACGTCAGCCTTCGGACTCAACAAAGCACAAGGCACACGCACCCCAAGACGGAAGAAATAAGCCGCTTCTTCGACCGTTTCTATCGGAAAATCTTGCTGTGCTGCCTTGTTCCCCTTGTCGTCGTTTAATGTGTTTTCATCATCATCACCAGTAACAGGTTGCAGTGCATCTGCGCGCATCTGATCGCGCAAGCGAGTCGCTTCATTGCCCCTGCTGGAGGGTACAAGAGGGACGCCTTGTGTATACTCCAAAAGGGTGTTTGTAAGCCCTTCTGGGATGGAATCAAGTTCGTGAGGGTCGAGCCAGAGCACGTTAAACTGATGGGTGACGGCAGAACGACTAGACATTTGCCACGTTCCAAAATATGAACAAAATTCACTGACCGTGATTCCGGCCTTTTCATCAAGGGTTGTGCAAGTCCGTTGTGCAGGCGCCAGGCGGGCCTCTGCGCGCCTTTCTTCATATTCCCGACGAGCAAAGTCTCGGAAGTTTTCTTTACTGGCATCTTCGGCCATTTTTGCCATTTTTGCCAAGCGATCGGAAGCACCGGGAGACCTTGTGCGTTTCCCTAGTCCAATCCCTTTCTTGCCTACGACCGAGATGAATCAGAGCGTGCGATGATGGGTATCACGACGAACCTGACCATTCGTTCAAGGGGAGCGGCTCGGCTCTGTGTGATGAATCTGAGGATATGTTACGCCTTTCGGTGGGCTCGGAGGAATCATTTGCATCGTCTTTGGAGGGGGTATCCTCGTGGGGGGGCGAGCCCTCTTTCTGACCCAAGGATTGACCGATTTTGAAACCCATTTTGAGCATGATCCCTAGCGCCTTGTTCTCTCCTTCGGTCTCTTGTTTCGCCCGCTCAAAGAGGCTCTTACGGAGACCCTCTTCCCTGGATTCTTCCTCGCGCTGGCGACGATTCTTGAGTCGGTTCTGTTCATTCTTGATGCGACTCTGTTTCAAGGATTCTTGGCGTCTTTGAGCGTACGTCTTTGGTTGAGAGGACGAAGCTGCAGCGTCGACGAGGAACTTGTCGGACAGATAATCCTCGTCGTCTGACATGATCAAACACTGGCGAACAAACATGAGACGCTCAGATCATCAAGTTATCGTGTGGGCATGAACGGGTCGTCAATAACCATGAAAGTACGTAGCGAGTCGCATATCAGGTTGACCAACGCGACATTACAGGTTTGTAGAAGAAAACAGTACCAGACCGCCGATACAGGGGATGAATTACTTGACTTGTGAAAATCGCGGAAAACTTAGCAAACGAACAAATACTAAGTCACGATAAGCTGGCACTGGAACGTGCGTTAAATAAGAGTGAAGCCAAGAGGGGGATCTGGATTAGGAACATATGAGCGCATTCAGGACGCTGGAGCGTCGACCTCGGGGCCAGCTTCCTCAGCTTCCTCTTCCTTGGTGGCATTGACGGCGATCTTGACAGCAATGGGACGGCCACCGACTTCTTTGCCTTGGATTGCGTCGATGGCCTTTTGTTGCTCTTCTTCGCTGCCAACGTCGACAAAGCCATAGCCTTTGCTCCTCCTGGGCCGTCCAAACTTTCTGCGAACCACGCGGGCAGAGATGACATTTATGCCGGCGTCGGTGAAGAGGGCGGACAAGCCCTCGTCGTCGATGTTGAAACCAAGGTTGGCGACGAACAACATGGACTTTGAGGGTTCGCCAACCGGATCTTCACCGGCTGGGCGAGGGGGACGTTGTACTCTGGGCTTTCTCGGACGAGGCTGTTTTTTGGCGGGAGGGGCTTCAGCTGCATCTTCTGTGGGGGGTGCATCATGGTCTTCCTTTGGTGCCTCGCCTTCTGCAGGAACACTAGGCCCGCGCCTTGGCTTGCGCTAAATAGAGAGAGATGAGAAAGACAAGGAGGGTGGAGTATAAAAAGACATACGGTGGTCTTCTTCTTCTTCTTCTTGGGCTTGGCTGCTTCGTCGGTACCGGGAGCAGCAGGAGGGTCGTCCGCTTTGAGGTCGCCATTGGCTTCGGCGTCGGTGACTTCGCCGGGGACAGCCTTGGCACCGCGTCTGCCTGGACGTCTCTTGGCCTTTTTCTCCTTATTTTCCTTGTCCTTTTGTTCGGCTGGCTTGGCAATCTCGATGATGACGTTTCGGCCATCGAGTTCCTGTCCGTTGAGGGACTCGACTGCCTTTTGGGCAGCCTCTGGGTTGGACACGGCGACGAAGCCATAACCTGCGGAGCGAGTACCGCGCAGGATGACCTGTACTGAGATGCTGGCGAGGATGAGCGTGGGGGAGTGGAGGCAAGGGGGAAATGGAAATACATGTCGCTCTGTACGGGCGCAAAGAACGTCTTCAGCCCTTCATCCGTGGTGGAGTACGCAAGATTTCCAGCGAAGACCTGTGAAGGGGGCGTGAGGAAGAGAGGGCGCGGATCTGAGAGGAGTACCTTGAAACCGGGTGCTTCTTCGACGAGGGCGTCTTGCGTAGACGGAGGCACGCCATTTTCAGTGACATGGGCGGCTTGGGCGTCAGACATTTTGAGAGGGGATGAACGATGAACCGATGCAA
The DNA here is from genome assembly GCA_038092775.1 of Boletus rubescentipes. Classification (NCBI taxonomy): domain Eukaryota; kingdom Fungi; phylum Basidiomycota; class Agaricomycetes; order Boletales; family Boletaceae; genus Boletus; species Boletus rubescentipes. The sequence goes on from JBBPRA010000058.1 coordinate 28,532, forward strand.
GTTGGAGGAGAGGTTCAAGAAAAAGAGGCACGCCCCCTTCCTTTTTTCTATGTCTGTCAGATGATGTAAACAAACACTAGTCGGCCTGTCTCCATGCCATCAGGTCCGTGCGAGTCATGATTAGGTAACACTCGCATCCTCCCTTTATAATCTACCCGCTCCACAGCTGTCCAATGTCCATATCTCCTTCCCGACCGTGACCGGCTCACTCTCTTTTTTTTATTCCCTGTCATGGCTGCCATCAAACTACTCAACCTCGTTGCCCTCGCAGCCATCGCCATCGTCGCTCTTTCTTCCGGCACCGTCCCCGCCAATGCCCTCGTTGCCGACCGTGCCCAGGTCGCCCGTCAAGCCCATGCCCACGACGCGATTGCCAAGCGCAAGCGCGACTCTTCTGGCGCATCTAGTCAGTGCAGACCTAGGCCTTCCTCGTCCTCTGCTCCCCCTCCCACTTCTACTCCCCCGCCTTACACCACTTCTACTCCCCCGCCTTACACCCCCACCACAACCCCCGCAACTTCCACCACCACATCTTCCGTGCCTTCTCCCACCACTTCTAGTACCAACGGAAAGCATTGGTGTCTCGCCTGGGGTGCCGATTCCACGTACCTGCCAAACTTTGCCAGCCTTCCCGGCGTCGGATAGTATGTCTCGTTATTACCACTCAATTCGCCCCATACCAACTCCCTATCTAGTGTTTACAGTTGGGACGCAAATCCACCCGTAATCTCAGGGCTTCAGTCCATGAGGATGCTCTGGGGTGCTGGTGATGGCCAAGCCTTCCAGAGCGCAGTCAACGCTGACGAGTCCATTACCATCCTCATGGGTATGAACGAGTGCGTCTTGCCATGTGCCCCTCGTCTTCCTTTCTTACCCGCTTCCTAGGCCCAATGAGCCCAATGAGTCCAACATGAGCCCTCAGGATGCCTACAGCCTCTGGATGCAATACATCAATCCTTACAAACAAAAAGGTTTCACGCTCATCTCCCCTGCCTGCACAAACGATCAATCCGGAGTGGTGTGGTATCAGCAATTCTTCTCTCTCTGTCAGGCTAGCAGTGGTTGCTATGTATGTCACGTGCGCGATAGCAACCGTTCACATCACTTACTTTGATCCCAGGTTGATATCATCGCTGTCCACGCCTATACGACAAACGCTACCGGGGTTATCGAATATGTCACCAACCTCCACACTACCTACGGTTTGCATATTTGGATCACCGAGTTTGCCGACCAGGTAGCTGTTTACCTAGTGTGTGACTTGGCCATGGCAACTGACTCGTTTCAAAGAACTTCAGCGGCACTGGCGGCCAGGCAGACATGGATCAAGTTTGGGACTATGCTGGAGAGATGAAGGCCTTTATCGACAACAATGATTGGGTCGTAGGGTGTCCCTTTGGTAAATTCCTTCCGCTAACCCCTGACATATCAACTCACATGTCTTCAGGCCTCTTGGACATGTCTGACCTCCAAAATACCGGAGTCAACACTTTCAACTCCTTGCTTAATTCCGACGGCACCGCCTCACCCCTGGCTGACTTTTACTTTAACCAGTGATTATAGGATTGAGCATTGACTTATAGCTAGTGGAACACTCAACTCTGATACCCTCCATTCCGTAGACGGATTTATTTTGTTCCACTTTCTGCATTTTCGCGCGCGCAGATTATGCGTGCTTCGTTCGTCGCGCTTCATGTTTTGTGCTGGATACATATGTTGCCGGCGCATGCAACTTGTTGAACAATGTGATCAAAATAGAAATTGCGAGTGTCGAACGTCGTTCCCACTCGTTTTGTCACATAAAAACGGACCGCCCCGGAAGTTAAAGAGATGCGCCACTTTGTCTCCCTGCGGAAATGGTCAAACATCTTCCCCCCGTGGTCAAGCAACTCTTGACGTTGCGCACCCCAGAGGCATGGCCAAGTCCTCCTGTAGAAAGGCTGCACCGCGTGTTCACAAGTACGCTGGATGAAGCCAGGCAACGAAACGCAGAGAATGGTTGGCTCGTTCTCTCGGCGAGTACACGACCCATTCCGCTAATCGAATACACCACTGAACCCGAAATGACAGACATGCACACTCCTTACCACCAACAGACCCTCGTCTGTGGGGCATCTCTATCGTTTCATAACTAGAAACGACCCCGCCCTGCCTGGGACACGAAGGAGCGTTACCGAAGCCGTGAACAGAGCTGCCATGATGCGCGAGGCCGCATTGAAGAGTGTCATCTTCGTTGGCGTACCTCGCGTAAGTCTGTGCGAAAGAAAAGAAACAGGAAAGGGAGCGGGGGCTGATAAAATGAACTGCAATTTAGACGATCCTGTCCTTGACGGGCTTAAAGGACGCGCTAGAAGACGACGTATTCGCTGCGTTACGGAAAAACGCGATCAGGTGAGAAGAGATCTATCATTGCACAGCAGCACGAGGCGATAGCGTTTCTCGCACGCAGGGAAGCCAGCGCAGAGAGCATCGAGGCGACCATCCAAAGGGGCATGGACTTGTGGAAGTCCATCTATGAACCTCATGCTGTCAAGTTGTACGACAAATTGGGGGCACTTCATCCCGATTTCATCAGTACGTATTCATTTCCATCTTTACCCCGTGGTCTTATCTTTCCCCCCCGTTGATGACAATCTATTGCATCGCCTCGTTTACATGACGTGCCTCGAGTTTGATGAATACTAAATCTGCACCCTTATTTAGCGTTTATCATACAGGCCTACGGCACGATCTTGTCCCCTCTGCCGCGAGGAGACCTGGAGCAAGGCAATCTCACTCGGGCTTTGGGCTCAGTTGTCGGAATTGCCACGCTTCGAGCCGAAGGAAGAGTCGGCCCCCAGCTCACCAGCCACGTCTTTGGTCTCCTCAAGGCGCGCTATGAAGAGGGTCTGAACGAGGAAGACAAGTTCCTCTCCAGTGACGAGGGCACGGAATGGGTCATTCGCAAGGTGGATGAGATCATCGACGCTGTGACAGCGGGTGAACGGGAGATTGCTGGAAAGGCCAAGCTGTGAGCACGTGCCCAGAATTACTTTATTAGCTTGTTATCAGCCGATTGATCGTATGTGAATGTTGTCGCATCGACTTGATGAGAGGTTTGGCCATACATCGTGTTTCCCCACGTGTGGCGTAAAAACCCGTGTTCTGTGACACCAGTGGGACTTCATGCGAGCGTCATCTGACTGCGTGAAAGTAACATCAGCTGTCTCGGGTGAAGTTTTGTGCATTGCATGTCAATTATAGTACATGTGTACAAGTCACGATGGATAGGTATGATGAGAACGTGTCTCCAATGTAGTGTACAATGTAGATGCAGGTGAGTGCGATGTCAAAGACCAAATGCCTGGCAAAATCGGTAAAGCATGACAGTTACCGTGACTGTGTCCATCATGGGTGGGTGTGTCTTCGGGAAACATGAGTACGGTGATGTGACTCCTGGAGAAGAAGCTTACTATTGTTCCCGCACCCGCGTTCCGGAGAAAGTGCAACTCCCCGTAAACATCCCCGATTTGATACCGGGTGGGCCTCGTGGGCCGGAAGAAGGCGACAACATTTCCATTGGGATCCTCCAGCTACGGGTGGACCATCAGTGGACGCACGATGGTGACAATCACGCTCAAAACATACCAAAACGTCAGGTGAGTTGGAAGACGGCCGCCAACGGTATTGTAGGCCATCGGGCGCATTAAAAATCCGTGCGCCCTAGTCATACGATGAGTGTCGCCATCCGGGGTGTTGCACGGAGGTAACCTACCGGGTAGCGAGGATCAGGGCGTACGAGGTCGGACATCGGGACCGCGTTCTGGTAGACACATATCGATCAGCCGACGTGCATGTATTTGTGTCTAATTCCTTCTCTTACCTTGCCGATCACTGCTCGTCCAAGACCGCCATTGGAAGCCCACTCGAGCTTCGCGACGCGATCCTCCCTGTTGGCGCGCACCGCCCGCCACAGAGTAGTGGTGCTTTGCCCATTGTTGCTCACTACAGTCTGCAGCGGGTTGTCAGGAACGCCGATGCAAAGCATAAGGAGAAGACTGTACCGCAAAGCGGTAGAGAACACCCCACGTATTGAAGAGCTGGCTTTCACGGGGATCTTGGTTTGTCCAGGACAAAACATCGTTCGTCGAAGCCGCCATTGCGAGGGTAGAAAGATAACTGAGATGCTTTCTGAGGAAGAAGAGGTGAAGTGAGCCAACTCTAGAGCACCGGTCAGGTAGGATGGACTCTTTATAGGGCAAGTTTTGAATAACATTTCACAAGATAGTCTTGTTTTCTTTTTCTTTTTCCACTGCATGACGAATTTATCGCAACGTGGACATTGTTGTGACAGATCAAGGATGTGTATGAGGCGACAAACGTGTTATCACGAGAAGCCAGATTCATTAAATTTCTGGAGCCTTTTGAGTGGAGTAAAGTCCGATACGGCAGCCAGGTCGAGGCCGACGTGATCGAGGAACAACACGCGGAAGGCATAAGCGCTGATTTACCCATGGAACATGCGGATTGACGTCGTAGTGGCACGCTGGAATGGACACGAGACTTGCCACTAAAGAGAAAGGACGATGATTGATGGCCAAGAGATAACCGAGAGCTTAGAAGGGCCAATGTGAGAATCTCGAACAAGAATATTGAAAGACGTACAAATCGTGGTAATGGACAAGAAGATGACGAGGTTCACGCGCTTGAGAAAGTACACGCGTGAGGGAAGTGGCCAGAAAAGGCAGGAATGGGGCAGCACAGTGGTGAGGAAGAAGAAAAGAACGTGTCACAGCAGTGCGGGTAAGGTGTGGTGAAACTGGACGAGTAAAGCGTGTCAGCAGCATGGCAAGATCAAGGACATTCGGAGGAGACAGATTGGACGGCGGAACATGACTATGACATGTAGCGTGTTGGCTCTCGGTATACGGGAACCGGAGACTCGCCATTATGAAATACGAATTTGATTATGAGGTGGATGAACTTAACCTTGTACTAGGCACTCGAACGCGGATGACGCCACCGCGCTTGTTCATTAATGTTCCCCAGTACATGATGTCGGGAATGACGGGACAGCGTACTGCAGTAGCTGTGGGATGGACTTAACAATTCTCTAACTACACACAGGCACATGGGGCGCGGAGAGCAGGGGGTGGGGGTGGGGAAAGCAACTGGCGGGGACAGATTGATAAGAGGACTGTCGCATCGGGGACATACGATAAGCCGAGGAATCACGGTGCTGGCAAGGGCGTACCTGATGGCTGGGTCACGGCACGACCTGAAGTCCCAAGGTTCTTGCGGTGCCAATGACAGTGCTTGCGATCGACTCCAACTTGAGGTGCTTTAGGTGGTCATCTCTCGCCTTGATTTTGGCGATTTCGTACACGTGTTTGAGGCTGATGGTGCCCAGTATTTCATGTCCGGGACGCGCGGGACCTTTTTCCAGCCCGGCAACCTGCTTGAGGAGGTATGTCGTCGGAGGCGTTTTTGTGATAAAAGTGAACGTCCTGTCTGGCTGGACGTGAATCATAGTGGGGATTGGAACGCCGGGTTCAATGTGGGCAGTCCTCGCGTTGAACTCTTTGCAAAAGTCCATGGATTTGACACCACGCGCACCGAGCGCTGGGCCGACGGGAGGACTTGGGGATGCCTTTCCGGCACCAATCAAGAGACGCTGAAAGAACGTAGACTCAGTATATTGGACTTTTGGACAGGAAAACCGACGGACAACCAAATGAACTTGACCTTTGGACATGGTGCTCGACCTTGGCTTGGTCTGTTGCTTATTCGGGCCTTGTGTAGGCCAAACAAGGATCAACATGAAGAGCGTAATGTGGCGTGCCACACGTATCAGACTAGGTTCCCAACAGCCCATCACCATATACATTATCGAGTCAAGTAATCCTCAAAGAATGTGACGACGCCTTGTCCGAACGTAGCAATGTCCCTATCCGCAAAGATCGTGTGTACCACCTTTTCGGCCTGTTGGAAACGCTTCTCCATCACCGCCCTCTTTGGGCAGAGTTTTCATCGTATTTCCTTCCTGGTTGCAACCGAAAAAAGCATACCTTACTGTTTCGAAAGTCCCAGAGCAATACACCCCCGTCTTCGCTCGCCATTGCAAAGTGAACGAGATGAACACTACCCCGCGAATGTGCCCCTGAAAATTTACCATTTGTGTTACGGTGGCCGAAACTCAAGCACGGCTCGCTATTAAAATCCCCTTTCCGATTGTCATACAGCTGAATTTGGCGATCCAAGTGCCGGACCTTGGAGCCTTTTTAAGTACATCCCCAACACGCAACCACATCACTTACCTCTAGCAATGTGACATACGCTGCCTGCGGATGTATGTGTATCTGTTGGATGTCATTCGAGAAAGGATGAGTCATCGTCTTGCAACGGTTAAGATCCGTTATGTGCAGTCTTTTGTGCGCAGACGCCATGACTGATCTATCACGATCCCGGTATGCCAGCGCCATTATACAGGCACCGTGTGAGACAACTTTTCTGGAACGAGGCTCGTTCAGATTTTCGATACCAGCCGTCCATTCATGAATCGTTCCATCGTAGCCACCAGACAAAAATTTGATGTGGCCATCCTCGGCGTGTATTGTGGCCAGGCGACTTACACCTCTCTTCTGCGTATCTTGGTAGCGCGGCCCATTGCTGTGTGGTGACCATGTGACATCGATCATTTGCGGCTTTCCCTGTTCATATACCATCAAGACACCTCAACAGACAGGAATCCACATGCATACCGCGAGAGACAGGAAAGAAATCTGATGTGTCCCTTTGTCACACCCGAGAACAGCGGTGTTGCCAACCATGCAAACATCTCCTACATGTCGAAAGACTCCGGGATTAGGAAGTGAGTAACCACTTATGCGGTACCTGTCGCACGATCAGTGGTTGGACCACACGATTAATCCAACACTCACTTCCTCTTTCTCTCTATGAAATGACAATCACCTCTCATGGTGACTGCAACTAGTGGAAGGTCAGCAGACTCTGGAATCACGAGTCGCCGAGCACGACCATGATCGGTTTTAGGCAACGGTACTCTTTTGAGCTGCGGATCAGAAGCCGGACAGTCTAATTCATCCTCGCTCTCGCTGCTCGTAATGGAAGGAGCTTCTTTATGAAACTTTCTTCTCCCCTGCTTCTTTGATACTCCCGGAGCGACAATTGTCCTTTCAGGTGGAGCGTCATGCTCAGGGTCACCTCGCCGTTTCCTTCTGGCAAGCAGCTTCCTAATCGGTTGGAGAGAAGAAAAAGACGGTGGTGTCGCATGTCGAGCGGAAATGCTACTGCCATCCATGTCCTCGGTACCATTCACACGCTTGTGTGCTCCATCAGTCTCGGAATCAGACGTTGTCACCTCAGAGCCATCAGAGCGAAGCCCAGACAAGCCGACTGTATTTTCTTCCCTCGTTGTTGCGCGAATTGAAGGCGGGTTCGATGGCATTGGGGTAGAGAAGTCCGCCGGGAGGGGAAAAGGTGAGTGGTACGAGTCCTCTTGGTTGCCTTCTGCTTTGTGTTCTGAATGAACCGGAGAAAGCATCTCTATGTCCGAGTCCGAGTAATTGGTTACATCCTTGTTTGAGGAGGTACCATGATGCATCGGTAGTTCTCTTGGCGTTTCAGTGCGGGAAGGAGAGGAGATTGCGGTCAGGTCTTCGTCTGAATCGATGACGATGGCGTCTGCAGCGCTCGTACCGGAACCACCCCCAGTCAAGACAACAGGAAGGCGAGGCTTTTGGTTAAATCGACTATCATCGACCTTGCGCGACCGCATAGCATCGACTGAGCCCGACTCGTGGCGGACCCTGTTCGGAACAATAAGTGGATGGAGCATCGGAACGTGTTACTGGGAGTACCAATTGAGGACGATGCCATCGTTACTATGTCATCGATCAGTGCGACGGTAAGGAGAGAACAGAGAGCGACTCACAGCACCACGGGCAGGCCCACTACATGCCTGCCTTGACGACGAAGACTGTCGGTGCGTTCGCGCGCAAGATGTGCCAGATAGTGAGAGGAGAGGCGGTTCGGATTGAGAGATGGCGGGATGGGAATTCGCTCGACGCCGTGGGGTGCGGTGAGTGGGAGGGGAGGTGGGGTGTAGGCGACGACGAGCTTGGTGTCGTGGTGTTCAGTTTTGGCTCTCGACGACGTCGATGGCAACTCGTTCATGGTTAGCAAACAAGGTCAAATACCTCCCTTGACCATGGAGGACACACAACCCAACGAAGTCCGCCTCTCTCGCAACATTCCCCACGTGCGCACATCCCGCCCAATATACTCCCCGTACCCCTCCCGACGACCCCTTCCGGGCAACAGATCCAACCCCCTTGTAGTGCTCCCTCTCCCCAGCGAGTGCCACAAAGGCGCCCCCAGACACCATAACGCACGCAAGAGGTGAATCGAGGACCAGAAACACCGTCTAAAAACTGATCGCCACCTTTCCGTTGTGTCACTCAGCTATCCGGACCACGACAACAGCGTGCGCTTCAGATATCGCTCTCAGCAGGCTATCCCGTCCACACGACATCACCCCAGAGGTCATTCTTAGCCCAAGGTCTTGCTACACCCACTAAACTTGAACTCAGATGGCTCGAGATCGCACCCCGTTAATGCCCACCTAAACACGAAGGCCATACACCCTCCGTCTAAAGACAGCCAGGTAGCCCAGCTCTGTCTCTCAAAGATATTGCTGAATTCGCTCCAGAGCAGTGAGCCCACATCAAGTCGTATCGGACCTTCTTCACCCGCATTGGCGAGACTCGGAGGCTTCCCCCAGCGTCTTGGCAATCAGTCCCCGACCTCATCTCGTGTCCTTAGAAAGCCTGTCGAGCCAGTTACATCAGAGCTCAAATCGTGCCCAGTGCAAATCGTACACACCAATCCTGTCCCTCGACCTCGAGCTGCGGCACCCCCAATGGAGCGTGTCATTGACTTGACACTTGATCAGCCCAGTCCAGATGCGGAGGTACATCCTACTCGGTGGTCGTCCTTCCGCTCTGGCTATGTGGACATCTCCCTCCCAGCTTTTAGTAGTGGTTCCAGAAATTCGTCACCAGAACCAAGCACAGACCAACCAAACATCAATCAGACACCAGGTCAGGTCATGGGCCAACGCCAAAATATGCCTGTCGTCCAGAGCAGCGACACTAGTCCGCACTCGGCATACCCAAGCATTCGCGCGACTGAGACCTTTGCAGACCAACTCCGTCAACACCATATCCTTGAAGTAGTTCCGTTAAGCCATCCTCGCTCGATAGGACCGGAAGGCCGGGCAAAAGTACTTTCTTCACCCTCTGACTACAGCCCACTCGTTCATGGTTTCACCTCCGCGTGTGGTATCTTACCGCTTTCGCTCGGGCCCCATGACAAACCTCGCCGTATATTGCATGATCATAATTTCGCCTACGTTGTCACTGCGCATGGTATTATTGATCAAGTTGACACGACGGGTGTGCTGAAATTGGATCACAACATTCGATCACCCTTCTTACCCTTCGAAGAGTTCGTTGACGATGCATGCATACTGTCCCACCAGGGAGACCCTGTCATCGTCCTTGGTCATGCGCGAGAACAAAATCAGATCGCTTTTCTGGTCCCAGGATATGGTCAAGTCAATATCGCAGTCTTGTATCTTTGTTGCATTCTCTGATGATTAGCCGCCAGGTTTTCCGACATATCACACTGCACCGTGATATGGCGAAAAGACCCGGAGTGAGTGCCATGACGTCGTTGATGTCACCCTTGAAATTTGCGAGCGGGGGCTACGATCATCGTGTGCACATCTGGGATATTGCGCAGGACCTCTCTGGTGCTTCGGCGGTCGAACTAGCCATAAAACACACCTCCCTCATCCACTCCCTCCTGCCTATCGTGGACACCAGTCACAAACTTGTCTCCGTTGGAGCAGATTGCAACATTTCTATCTATGACATGTCCGCTGAACGTGTCGCGCAGACTCTCAAGACGTCTTGTATCCCGTACCACGCGCACAAAGCTCCCTTTCAATCTTGCACCTTGCTCGAGGTATCCTAGTCAATTCCCGAACATTAATATCCATTAAACCCAACTCAGGTTTCCCACCTAGAAACGCAATTTGAAATCCGAGACCACCGTAAGCCTAACCAAGCAGTCCAGAGGTTCGGCTTTCTTGCAGAAGAGAGGCGTGGCCGGTTCGAGAAGGGTTTGTCCATAAGCCCCTCCAGCAGAATTTTCCAATTGATACATGCAACCAGCGGATTCGTGGTCTCATTTCGTCGTCTGTGGTGACAGGAATGGTGCGGTACGCCTTTGGGATCTCCGCAATGTCTCCACAGAAGTTGCATCTGTTCGTATCCACACCTTCTCCGTTGATCTGTCCCATTTCTCATTTGTCATACAGCGACAGTGCTTCGATAATCCTGTCATACAAGTTGTACATGCTGGTCCTCGCTTGCTAGCGTGTTCAAAAAGGAGTGAACTCGCATCTATCAACTTCCAGGGCGAATGGTAGTCGGACGGATGTCTTCGTCACGTCGGTGTTTAGAGCCTAGGAAGCATGTGGTCGCCGCCTAGCGACCCATAGTACTCGATACAATCTACCTACCAGCTCCGACAGGAGTATTACTATAGCTGAGTGGAACGAAAGCGACTGTTGCTGGATTGTGAGTGCACATTATGTCATGTACGATCGAAGGGCATGCCGGTGATCTTCGGAATGAGTTGCCTGGACCGATTACACACCGTCTTCCGATTCCACCTTCCACATTGTCATGTCGACGGCGACGGAACGTGCGCGTCGAGATGAAGCGGTCAACCGTGCATATACGATTCAAGTGGTCGAAGGCTCCAAGGTTTGTCTCTGTGACATGGCCTGGCCGCCAGCACCGATTGAAGCCCTTGTACTATAGGGTGCCGCCAAGACGGGCGCAGTTGGCCTTGGCGTCATCACTCTGGCTCACTACACATGGCCGACTTTCCGGTGAGCACCGCTTCGAACGGTGTGTCCCACTCTCAGAAGCTCGACCCACACGCCTTGTATAACAGGCGTCAGACCCTTCCGTTCAAGGCATTTCTTGTTACTGTCTGTGAGTGTGTTTTGCGTGCACACAAGCACTTCGTTTTATCGTACTCATGTTTGCCTAGTTGCAACGGCTGGTCTAGTGATCGGCGCAGACAATGCTCTTCTATCTCATGAAGCCGAACTTCGGCGGTCTGAACAGGCGATTCGTAGGCTCGCTGTCATAGAACTTTCTCGTCAAGGTCTTGTACCCACGGAGACGGCGATTGCTCGCTGGCGAGACGAGAGAACAAGAGAGGAGCAGGAAACATTAGTCAAAGACTCATGAATAGATCCTGCTCATTATATGTGCTACATACATATCATCAATGTCATGAGGGACGAGTAGACAGAGCCAGGCGAAATACAGCACTCTAAACGAAAAGCGATCACCAACCGTCCTTCATGGCCAAAAGTGATATCGCGCCTACTACCCAAGATGCAGTAATTGTGATTTTGCGTGAGGTGGATGGAGTGACAATACATTGTTGGGGGTATGTGACTAGAAAATATTTCATTGCCAGCCCCCATGAACAGGGGGAGGGGTCGGTAGAGGTTGCCCATAGTTGGGGTGTAGTTGAGGTGGTCTTTGGACCGATCCTTGGAAATGTGAGGTATTACCAAAGGACGATGAAATGCTCGGAGGAAGCTGCGTATGCTGAGGCATATCCGGCAATGGTGGTGGGGGCGGTAGTCCCTGATACGCAGGCTGAACGGGATGATATCCAACAGGTGGCTGAGGCAATGCCGGTGGTCTCAGAGGAAGATTTCCTTGCACCTGCGACGGAGGTACAGGAAGTGGAGGTGGACGAGAATTCATAGACTCGGACAGAGCTGGATGGCCAGGCGCAGAGGGTATCCGACGGTAGTGCGGAGGGACGGGTGGAACGGGTGGAAATGATCCGCTGCTCGAAAAACCTGTGCCAACCTGCTGAGGGAAGCTCGAGGACGGTAGGACGGCTACCGAATAGCGACGATCTCGCTGGAATTGTCCAGGTTGAGGCAAAGGTCTGGACCCCGTAGAAGAACTAGGAGCTCCAAGAGGGGGTGGGATTCCAGAAGGTGGTGACGGTGTAGTAAGAGCGCGTGTTGGATACATCTGAGGAGGTGCAGAATGATCTGGGGTAGGTGGAGGAAGTGGATTACCATACTCTACGGGTTGCCGAGGAAATGGCACAGCTTGTTCATGACCCACAGACGTTAGTTGATATGAATGGTGATCGGGTATTTGCGAGGTACTCAGTGAATGGGAGATGCGATGAGCAACACTTAGTGGTGGTAGTGGAGGAGGAGCTGTCAAAGAGGGAGGTGTTGATGGCCCGGTTAAATATCCAGCATGTGTGTGATGAGGGGAATACCCAGCATGTGGATTGGGAGATGGTGAATGGGATAAATGCCCCTGTGCAACGCTGAACGTTGAAGGCTCCGGTGAGTATGACACTGATGTGTAGTTGGATGAGGTGGGAGCGCTGGAAATGGGTACAAAACCGGATGGCGAGGTAGGCATGCTATATCTGGGACCATGATTTCGGACGGGAGGGGGATGACCGGAGACTGATCCATTTTCGTAGGTTGGATAGTAGGAAGAACTAAAACCAAGGCGAGACTGAGGGGTCGTTGGAGTTGTTGTATCGCACACAAAACTAGATTCCTCTATTTGACCTTGTTGTTCGTAGGACTGCGAACCAGGCAGTGGTAATGGGTGAAATCCTGTAGATGTCGATGGCCTTAGTGTCTGGCTCAGGAGTTAAGAGAGCATATCAGACGCGTATATATGGGAAGTTAACTGACTGCGTAATTATCCCGCGATCGATGATCCACCACGCCAAGCTCTGCAAAATCATTGGCCATCCGGTCCACCGAGGATGCCACGTTCCTTTGTTCATAAGGGGGCGCATACAGTTCGGGACGGGAACCGGAGACACGGAGAGAAGACGGCAAGGAATCAGTTTGATGGACTCCGATAGTTGGTAAAGGTCGTGTGTTTTCGTTCAACGAGGCATTACTGTCTGCCGGAACGAATGATCCAGGTCCACCATAGTTCTTGTTTGATATCGTTGGCTTTCGAGAGGACTTCTTCTCTGGCGGGGGTTCCTGATGATGGCAGGTTAGCATGGTTTCCAAACCGTTTGTTTCACGCACATTCGACCAGAATGTCAGTTCAACATAGACTTCACCTGCATACTTGTCTTTGTTCATGAGAGTAAACCACTCTAACGTGGGGTCAACAAGATTGACCAAAATTGACTCATCAAATGACTTACCGTCCGTCTCACCCTTTGTCAAAACCTCGGTGAGATCAACAAGCGCCTCCCCGATGAAGTCTGGATCACGCGCATCATCCGCGTAACATTGAAGCCTCATGAAGTTTCCGCCCTTTATCCTCTTGGGGCCCTTCTTCTTTGGAGGTACCGGTGGAGGAGTGTTGCTTCCTGGTGCGGACCGAACAAGGCCGGCCTCTACATCCTCGAGTATGGCAAACCGGAATTCTTCGTCCCACTCTGGGTGCTGGCCACCGCGCTTGATGACTTTCGTCCGTCGCTTCTCCTCATTCAGCGTCACCAGGCAATACGGAGCTTGCTTCCCAATATGCCTTTTGTTTGGCAAGTTTTTCTGCCCTTGCTGTTAGAAAGTTAATCACAGAGGGTCAGACAAGTGCCATACCGCTTTGAGCACGACAACAATGAGGGTTCCGATTTCGTGGGGTGAGAAGGGCATGAAATGGACGTTGGACGGCGATGGACAGAAGGAGGGTTAAAGAAACGAATGCACCTCCTGCCTTTCGTGTCAATCAAGCTTCATCGACGGGAATACTCGCAGCCCAGTACCCACAAAACAACAGACCAGTGGCTGTGCTCAATGATTTTATGCAAGCATGCTGTGCATGTAACTTTGGCAACGGCCGATACAAATGTCACGGAGCCTGTATCTATTGCCCTGGTATGTAAGGTTCACAGTTGTTGAATAAGAGGTGGGGCTTTCGCTTAGCAAGATCCAAGATCATCTCGCTAAAGTAACTGTTGGCCCATGCAAACCATGATCGAGTATACTCGCTCCCGTTGTAAATATCAATCGACTCGTGTATTAAGCCAAGTCCCGCAGTGTTCTGGCATATGTTTAGTTGGGAATCAGGAGCCGTGCCACTGCAGGGACTCACATTGACAACCATGTACAGGGACTCTAGAATTTCGTCGTCGTCGTCACTACCAAATATATTTGTGATTTGGGACATCGGCCACGGGTTCCATGCGGCAATGTGGGGTCCACTATGGGTAAGTTGGTTGAGACTCGCTCGTCGTAAATTCGAGTCACTAACCCAATGCCGCTGAAGTTTTGGCCCTTGGCATAGTAAGGGTTTTGGCGGGACATTAACATCTTCTTCGTCTTGATATAGGTGGAGTCATTCCTCTCGAGAAACCCAAGGTAAGGGAGTGAAAGGAGAGACTAGTTATAAGGGAGTTCGTGTACACGACCATTTGAATTAAAAGAGGCTCGCTCACTGGAACATTGGCGTCATCCATCATATAGACGGAACCAAGCCCTTAATTATGGATCAGCCATATTGGACATCAAGATTCTCCAGGACACACCATTAATCTCATATGCAAAGACATTGTCAATGATCTAATCAAGAGTGTCCGTTGACGTTGATTACAACTGTGGGGTGAAAACCTACAGCATGCTCATAAATGGCTTCCTTGATGCTCTGGCTCCACTGCTTCGCCAGAGCGCTGACGTTAGGTGCAATATCAGCATCATCGAGTATTGTGGCCAAGTTGGTCAGTTCAACACTGAGCATGGCATTTGCCGGCGTAAGGAAAGCTGACACGCACGATCGGCTGGGCGTAGTACCATCGTTGTTGTGGACTCACCGTAGACAGACAAGTCGTCAGAGGGACGATGACTGGTTCCAACCATACCTGTATAGCCCTTGGGTTCGCCATTGCCGCCGTTATTGACTGAACCAGCGAGGGACCCCGGAAGACCCGTCCAGTTGTAGTACGAAATGAAGTTGAAGTCAGCGTCGAACAACGGTTGCGATTGTTCATTCATAACACGGAATATTTGATCGATTGCAGATAACCCTATGCGAAAGTAAGCGTTGGTCCGTCCTTGGCTAAAAAGGGGGAGACTTGCAATTAGCATTCATCATCGATGGGTCTTTTGTTGCTTGGTAGTAAGATGCAGATAATTTGATAAAACCACACAATGAGTCGAGCTCGTACTATGTCACCCAAATAGTCACTGCGATGCTCTGGCCCTCTCGGCCCGAGACATACCTTGCATTCAAACACCGTTCGGTCGTTGACGGGGCTAATACAGTTATTCAAATCCTCATTGTGAAGCATCTATAGAGTGAGACTCAGGCTCACGGATTAACGAGTACGCGGTCGGCCCAGGGGTTGTGAGAGAGAGGTAAACCACTCTCTGGAGGGGGTTGAAAAGCGCCACAATAGGGATATTCGGAGATATATCGTGCCTCGTTATTGATGACAGCCTTGACAAGGGTGGCGAGCTCCCGGTCTATCGACAAGAGGCTGTGATAGTGGGCAAACTAAATCACTCTGATAAGCACTAGCAGAAGTCTCAGGCTCAGGGACAAACCTGGTTTCCAGTGTCACGAAGCCATTGCGCTCTACAGAAACGATGTCAGTTAGATATCCGTCTACTACAAGTTGATCGTACGAGATGTCTCCAGTGATGATGAAAGCCAAGTTTTCGTCCTGTGTGTTGAGTTAGCATTTAGCATTTATATTTTGACTGCATCATACTTTGTCGAAGTATTTGACGGTGGTATCTTGTAGTAAGTTACGTTCAACGCCAAGGAGGTCCAGACTACCGCTCATCGAGTCGCCACTCACCAAGAGTGTTTGGGAAAGTGTTTTCGAAAAGACGTGCAATGTCCGGATCCTTTAAGCACGCATTCATGTCCAGAATAACTTTCTATGGACCGAGCATCTAAGACGTGGGCCAAAGAGAGACTTGGACACAATTTACCTCGACAAATGTGCTGTTAAATGTACGGCACGAAGGGTCAGGTCGCATGTAGGGTAAGCCCAAAGGACCGGCAGAAGGGTCGCCACGCGGCGTCTGGAGGGTATCAGGTATTGAGTCAGACGCGTCTTTGTATGAAGTCTTACTTGCGAATACGTGGAGTAGTCTGGGCAGCCTGCGCCAGCACTGAGAGTACCCATCATAGACACGACGAGGGTAAGCCTGTCAAGTCCGAACATCGTACCATTCACAAATCTCCACAGGCGTTGTAGAAGAGTGAACATGAAACTTGAAGCTTGAAACTCCGAACAACTACTTTCTATGAGCTTGGCAAGAACCATCTTATAAGACTAGTGAGTGGAGTTTCAACTTGAAGTTGTCGGTTTAACTTGAATGAGACCCACTGGTGGTCCGTGGTAGAAACAGGGAATAAGTGTTACAGACGTCAAACGTAGTCTCCCATAGGCAGTCCCTTAGATAGGAAGTCATTCCTACTCTTCTACGTCAAGCGGGAGTACGAATGTGAATAGTAACTACAGGATACGCTATACGGATAGACAAGGAAGGGCTAGTACTAACATCATGGTGCATAGAGTATAATCGGATAAACTGATCTGCCCCCTGGCTCAAAACAATGTCAAGGACGAGAGTTGACGTTGAAGGATGACACCAATGCCTCACGATATAGACGTCGAGTAACAGGGAAATGTTCAATGTTCATAAGTACAAGCAGGGAAGTCAATCGTCTTCACCCGCGAACGGAGCCTTCAAAGCTGCCGCACCTGTCGACCGTCCCAATGTAGAGGGTATGTCTTCTTCATGATGTTTCCGAATTCCAGAGCGTTCCGATTCTGGTTGGTTTGCGTTATCAACCTCGCTAGCAAGAGGCACACCTCGATCCTCAGATTCCGACGGCGACTCCGCACCCGCCCCACCTTCAACCACGCTCCCATTAACCTTTTCGTCGTCCCCATCTTCCAAGCTCACTGGCCCGCCAATCTTCATACTGTTGCTCGTCCACATGTTCTTGTTCCCCATAGTCATGCCTGGACCACTCCCGAGGATCTTGGCACTCCATCCACTGACTTCACTGTCCCAGCTTCCTCTCCTCGAGCTTCTGGGTCTGAGGGCACGGAGACTGGCGTCCACGTCCCGCTCCCCATCGACATCCAAGCGATCATCATCGACAAGAAGGAATTGACTTGTATTCTCCCCTTCTGGATCACCGAGGACACTACCTCCAAGGTGAGAGATGGAATCGCCGCCTCCAAGTAAGCCAGACAGTGTCGCGGATCCCAACGAACCAACGGTCAAGCGTGCTCCGGGTATCGCATACGCAGAAGAAGCAAGGGTAAGCATCGAGGCGTTGTCAAGGGGTGGCGAAGAAGGGCGGGGATTATTTCGCGGATGGTGTGCCGTGTGGAGCGGCGCCTGAAGCCCATGGACATTGTGTCCCAACAGCCCAGAGTTTGATAAAGCGAGATTCGCATGCGTCAAGGAGGAAGCAGGATGCGATACAGATTGGGGGGATGGTGGGAAGGCGGAAAACGTGATAGATGCCCCACTACCTACCAGACCACCATTGGTGCCGGTAGAGGACGTACGTGCATGAAGTGCATGGCGTGGTGAGATCTGCGATATAGGAGTCACAGGGACCTGGGCAATGTGGCCAACACCTGCAGGGGGCAGATCAATACTGAGGACAGTGGTAGGTTTAGTGCTAGCTGCAATACTGCGGAAGGTTCGCGAATGAGATATGTAGGATGAAGAAGAATGGGAAAGTGAAGGTGAGGGGGGAGAGCTGGGGGGAAGAGGACGCAAAGACGCGTCCTCATCAGCCTCGAGGGCGCTCGCAGGAGACCACATCGAATCACGAGCTAGGGATGAGCAGCGGGTGGAGGCATCTACGTTATCATCATCACCAGAATGTAGAGATTGATTGTGTTCGTTCTCCACGTCGTTAAGGGAGATGGTACGTCGTTGCGATGCAGTGGACGGAACACCCCTCTTGTGATGAAGGGCACCCTGCCGCTGAGAGGTAACGTGAGGCAAAGGAGAAGAGACGGATCGGCCGTTGGGCCGTGAAGCGGGCGTGGTTGTAGCGCCAATATGACTCTTGGTATTTGGGACGGCCTTTTGGGCGACGTTCAAGCTGTTTCCATCTGGGATTCTCCTTGCCCTGGCTGACCCGCCGAGTTTACGCTGGAACCAGTTGATAATTGGCTTGCTAGAGCGATGAGGCACTTTCTTGGCATATAGCTGCTCTGACATCGGTGCCTGCTTCAATGGGAGTGGGGCTCTGCGAGCAACGGACTGTGGGTGTTCCTGCATTGCGAGTGCGCCGTCTGGGTTCACTAGCTTGGTCTGAGGCTTCTGTGAGTGGGGATCTTGAGACCTCGCGGGGGTCATTATGACGGTCGTTGCAGTTGCAGGGGGCATGTGCAATGAAATGTCCAGTCTCAAGCGACACCCGGTCCCAAGATAGAAGATGAGAAGGAAGGTGTGATGGTGGAAAGGTGCAACCTGTTGAGCGGCGTCTGGGCTGAGTCTCGGATGCAGTAGTACAAGATTCGCAATATCGTTTTCTACTAGTCAGTACAACATGTACAATACATCGTTCTGCGCGCGTTTTCACCATTCAGTCCTCTCGTTCGTATTCACTGGGACAACTTGGATCTTCTTCCCCTTGTATCCGAACCCATCCAACCACGGCCAGACCGCGCTCCTGCGCTGCTCAAACGCGGCGATGACATCCTCCTTCTGAAGCGTCAGCGCGATGTCATCCAGACCGTTCAACAAACAGTGGCGCCGGAAAGGATCCACCGTAAAGCGGATCACTGGCTTTCCGTTCTCCCGTCTCACTTCCTGTTTCTCAAGGTCAACCTCGAGCACCACGCCTGCCTCCGCGTCCATGGCAAGGTCTTTGCACTCCGCTTGAGACAGCGGTAAGGGAAGCATGCCATTTTGCATGGCGTTGTTCCGGAAAATATCACCAAAGCTTGGGGCGATAACACAACGGATCCCAAAGTCATTCCTGCAACCCACGGGCGTTAGTCCCGAAAGCCAAACCATCCGACTCGGATAGGAAGACCCACAAGCTCCATACTGCATGTTCCCGAGAACTACCGCAGCCAAAGTTCGGCTCACTGACGACCAGGATTTTCGCTTGGTCATATGGAGCACGGTTCAGGATGAAGTCCGTCTTCTCCCTTGTCTCGGGATCGAAGCGAAGAGGGTAGAACAACGCATTAGATAGACCAGTACGTTTCAATGTCTTGAGGAATTGTTTGGGAATGATCTTATCTGTGTCGACGTTTGCCATGTGCAAAGGGGCTGCGATTCCTTTAACAACGACGAATTTGTGAACTGTAGAGCCCGAAGACTTGGAGACTTCTACAGAAGACGCGGCGGGCGCGCGAGTGATAGGTTGTGGCTCAGGAGGAGGGAGGACAGGGTCGGTCAAGAATTCGTATGGACTTGATTGCTTCAGCAGAGGCCCCGGGCCTTCTGTAATATTCTCGGCCCTTGTACCCAGCAGTTTCCGAACATCGGTAAGCTTGCCCGAAATGGCTGCTGCTGCTGCCATAGCAGGACTGACAAGATGAGTCCGCCCTCCAGCGCCTTGACGACCTTCAAAGTTGCGATTGCTTGTGCTGGCACAGCGCTCACCAGGGGCTAGCTGATCTGGGTTCATGCCTAGGCACATAGAGCATCCAGCCTCTCGCCAGTCAAAACCAGCCCGCTTGAAGATGGTGTCTAATCCCTCAGCCTCCGCGTGCTGTTTAACCAACCCCGAACCAGGAACAACCATGGCTTGGACCTTCGGTGACACCTTAGCATTTGGGCCGGCAGCCAACACGACCCGAGCAGCAGAACGAAGATCTTCAATCCGACTGTTGGTGCAGGAACCAATGAAGACCTTGTCCAGTGCAATGTCTTCCACGGGGGTATTCGGTTGCAGACCCATATATGCCAAGGCCCGCTCTGCAGACGCCCGCTTGGTGGGGTTTGTCATTGCTGCAGGATCTGGAACAGAACCAGTGATGGGAACGACATCTTGGGGGGAGTTGCCCCACGTCACAGTGGGAGGTATATCGGCTGCATTGACCTTGAATTCGATATCGAATTTTGCATCATCGTCGCTCTTGAGGGTACGCCAATAAGCTACAGCACGTTCCCATGCTTCGCCCTTGGGAGCCAAAGGACGATTGCGGAGGTATTCAAAGGTAACTTCATCTGGTGCAACCATGCCAGCCCGGGCACCAGCTTCGATACTCATATTGCAGACGCTCATACGAGCTTCCATACTGAAGTTGCAAAAGACAGAGCCAGCATATTCGATGACATGGCCCGTGCCTCCAGCTGCCCCGATGAGGCCGATGATATGCAGGATGACGTCCTTGGAGGTCACGCCTTCGGCGAGGTTGCCGTCTACGATGATCCGCATGTTCTTCCCCTTTCGTTGCAACAAGGTTTGGGTAGCAAGGACGTGCTCAACCTCGGATGTCCCAATTCCGAACGCCAAAGAGCCAAATGCGCCATGAGCTGTGCAAAGGAAAGATGAACGATTGCAAAGATATGATATTACGGACATACTGGAGGTGTGTGAATCACCACAGACACATGTTATACCCGGGAGCTGCAAGAAGTCGGTATTGTATGGTGAGCGTCAAAAGTACGGGATGGCATCTTACTGTGAAGCCTTGTTCGGGGCCGATGACATGCACGATCCCTATAGATCGGTGAGTGATAAAGTTGGCAGAAAAATAGAACTGCATACCCTGACGCCGGTCCGCAAGACCGAAGTAAGTGAGTCCAAATTCCTTTACATTTTCCTCAACAGCCACACACTGTGCGCGGGAATCGAGTTCTGCAACAAATGTATCGACAGACTTGAAGTTTTTGCGGGAGATCGTACTTGTATTAAATCAGAATTCAATCTGGTTTCTACAGGACAGTGCGAAGTCAGTCACTCACGGAATGTTATGATCGAGAGTTGCAAGGGTGCAATCTGGCCGGCGAACATTCCGCCCAGCTGTCCGCCTACTCACGCGATAAGCAAACAAGTTGACATGAGCAGACGGAGAACGTACAGTCCCTCGAATGCCTGAGGGCTCGTGACTTCATGAACAAGGTGACTGCGAGCCAAGCTCATCATTGGTTTTACTTGTGAGACCGATACACGTACCGATCGATGTAGATAAGAGCTGATCCATCCTCTGTGATATCGCTGAGGGCCAATGAGTTCCATGTCAGTATGTACGATGGTCACTCACACAACATGGTCGTCCCAGATTTTATCGTACAGAGTGCGGGGTCCAGTAACGGGGACTGGCATGATATTGTGCTTGATTTGATAGCGAGTGGACCGTAAGAACTTAAATACTGCTCGGGTCTTGCTCGGACCAAGAGTTTAATTGAGTCGGTCTCGGCCGAACTTGATTCAATCGGCCGACGATTACACGTGATCGCCAAATTGGAGATATCACACTTGTCTTGAAAGTCTCGACTATAATTCAATTCTCTACAAGATCAGTGACGAGACCGGGCCTTATTCTCTGATGCAGGTTCACGCTTCTGGGCGATAGAAGAGTGCCAACCAGATCCAATTGTTACTTGGCTTGATCATAGTGAGGCGGTAACACTCCGACTGAACAATGATATTAGCGAATGTTACGCAGATGGCGTGATATCGAACTATCGTGTACGAGGTGAGGCGAGACACTAGAAAACCGGAATGATACGAATGACAGTACTACTGGGACATTGTCTGATGGGCCGGAAAATGCCGCCTAAACTGCATAGTTTCAGCCACCATGGCTCGTTGGTGGAACCAACAAGTGTGCAGTCCCGAGTCTTCAAGTCAACGTTATGGCCAAGTCCAAGAAGTGCGCCCCTTCCTAATTGCTTGAAATCCAGGTTAACCATCACCACCAGCCACACCAACCACAACCAGAACCGTAAGGCCCACCGTAATGGTATCAAACGACCACAGACCAAACGGACGCGCTCATTGAAGGGGGTATGTACTCGCACTCTCGATCTACGTGTTCTCCGATGCTAACGCTTGTTCTATATAGGTTGATCCCAAGGTGTGCTAGCCTTGTCGACTCGATACCTGGAATAATGACCCTCATCTTGTAATGCAGTTCCGCAAGAATGCGCTCTACGCACTCGTTGGATCTGTACGCTCAATCTTTTCCTAATCACGACCATTGTCTCATATCTCGTCAGCGAAAAGCACGCGCAGAGAAAAATGAGACTGCATCATGATCTTAGTGGCTCACTTCACCCTTTTCGCATCGTCGCAATTACCAAGAATATTCGCAGGCATGCAGATCACACTTGAGGCATCACCTATTATAACTATGCGGTACGACTTAGGTTATGAAAAATGACACTATATTTCCAATGCCCCTTCATTGTGGTCGGGATTCCGGTGTAAGGGAATGGTCTCCCAGTTTTTCCCTCCGACTTGCCTGCAAGTTCCGTGCATTGCGTTCAAGAGCGGCTTGCAATCTCGCGGCCTGAAAAAATAAGATGGATATTGATGGGAACGTCACTGTAAGACATACTGCTGCATCTTCCGGTCGGAGGGCTCCCTTGGCCATGTTGTGTTTGCCATACTTCAGTTTCTTGACTCGCGTGGTTTGTGTTCTCTTCCCCGCCGCACCTTCCTCAAGTAGAGCCTCGCACTCTTCCCGAGTAGCGACATAACCTTGTAGCAGTGAGAAGAACTTGTGACGAAGGACGATCTTAATACTCTCGAATGCATGTGCGCTATACCACCCATCTCGTTCCTGAAACTGGTGAGGCAGGAGGGTGGTGGTAGACATTGAGATACTTACGTCGCACGTTTCACGTAAGTCTTCCTCACTTTCAATCATATCTTTCAACATGGGGTCATATATGTCGCAGAGCTGGAAAGCTGCCGTTTCTTTAGTAAGCGTAACACCATCGAATATGTGCGACTTGCTGAAAAAAAATGAGGGTCACATATCAGACAGGGAGAAGTAAAATGTTCGTCACCGCCGCTCAACATCCATCGCCTCCTCTTGTTCGACAGACCTAGTGATATATGTTGCCGCCGATCTCCCTTCCTGTCTCCGGGAGACAATGGAGACCCTTGACATTGGATGATTTGCATTACGGAAGTAGATACGCTGATAGCTATCAGATATGTGAGGCAGTTCAACAATGCTGCTCCTCAATGATTGCTCACAATCGAGCCTCTGGATTCTTTCTTGGGTCATATTTGAGGCGGATGAGAGTGTCGCGCCAAGGTCCATCTTGGAACGTGTAACAAACAAGAGGAAGTAAAACCTTGGAACTGCAAATTGTGAGATGCGTGACAATTGAAGTGATAAGAAGACACATCACTTGTGTATCTCTCTAACCTCCGCGGCACTGAACTGGTTGTACAAGGCAGCACGTGTCCAGATTGGACGGTCTTGCACCAACTAATGGATGTGTTAATCGTCATATGAGAAGAATGGAACGGATTCATACAACCTGCATGACACGTTCCAGGAGTTCCTGTTTTACTTGGTTTCGGGCTTGCTGCACGACCGGGATTGGATTTTCTGGGATCTATGGAGTATAAGATGAAAACAAAATAACCCAAGACAGCTACCAACATTGAGATCGCCAAACGTGACTGTTGCGGGGCCATATCCCTTCCAGCGACCCTTGTTAATGAGGCGCTTACGTTCCTCTCCAGTTTCTTCATTGACGACAGTAGCGATCATTGAGGCAGGGCTCGGCTTGAAGCTACCTATCCTTAAGCCCATACTGTGAGGAGAGGATCGAGTGACTTACTTGTAGTTTTGAGGAATGCCCTGGCGGCTGAATATTGGCGGTGGAAAGACCCTCAGGTTACTCCATGTAGTTGATGGTCCACCCTGTTTCTTGAGGCCGGGATCGATGCTGGGATCGTCCCCTTCCGGAGAAGTGACGACATAGTCTTCTTTCTCTTCGGGGATGGTGTACTGTCGGATGGCATCGACTTCCGACCAACAGTTTGACATCAACGCAACTTCTATGGTCATCTTGCCTCAACTTACCGTCCATTCTGTTCATTGCTAGACGCAACTGCGCGATTGGGTCTGACATATCGGGTTGAAACTGATAATCAGCCATGGCTACCCTTGCGGTGAGTATCCGTCATGATAAGCACGATAACCAGACTCACTGCGAAACCGAGCGGTCTTCAAAATGACGCCTAATGGCTCTGCGATGTAATCTCCAATAACAGCATCGTCGTCCACCCGCCGTCGCTTTCTTTTTGTGACCTTGATCAAAATATTGCTCGTCCCGACGACCTCTCCTGGTATCGGATGTGCATAAGGGTTACCGTAGCGGAGGTTTAGCTCCAACAAAGCTTCGCTCCTTGCGGCGGTACGCTTAAACGCATTCTCAAGTTTGGCTGTACCACCCAAGTTGCGAACCGCTAAGGGGACGGAAGAATGCTGCACGTAACCTGGATACTCGACTGAATAGAAATGAGCCGCAGGGAGGGGGTGCTCAGGTGCCTCGACTGGCAAAGACGATGACTGTCCGGAGTCCATGGCGCGGACCAACGTTGAATAGCAAACCCTATTAGGTATCTACTGAATGGATGCAACTAACTAGCCCTTGTAGCCGAGTCGTCCAACAAGCAACCTCATCAGCCTCTTTTGCCAGAGCTGGTTAACTACCACCTGCCTTCTTCTGCAGATTCTTCCACGCACTCAAGAGTTCCTGAAAACAGAGAGTGAAACCTAAACTTCGCCAAATCACATCCTCCCAACTTACTTGGTCTCCTAGATCAACACCAGCTTTCTCCAATTCCTCCTTGAGTTTCTTACCTGCCTTGCGAAATTCTGCATTGGACAAGAGCTGGAACAGCTGCATTGTTGTTGGTCCTGTTGTTGGGTCAATTCCTGTATGATTACTTGCGGTTAATACGACGGAGAAATGACACTAAATGCATACCTTTCTCTTGCATCAGCTGCTGAATCTCATCCAGTGCTTTCACGGCTTCTGGACTACTCAATAGTTTTCGAACGGCGGGGAGGTTTGCCACTTCTTCGAAACTTCCCAGGCTCGCGCCGAGCTCTGACGACCCTTTTATTCTTGCATGTACCCGAGGTGTGAACGAGATTGAGCGTTGGAACCGAGATGGGAGGGGCTGCACCGGCCGTCGTGCGAGGAACACAAGGTGTCTGATCGTATTCATGTTGAGTGAAGCCAGGTCACGCGTCACTCACGCCACCGACGCGTCAGGTCACGCGCGCACCGATGATCACTCTGCCATGGAATACGATTATTTCTCAATCGACGCGATCCTCGCAGAAAACCAGGTGGGTGATCTGCCGACCAGACCGATTTACCGCTATACATTGTCTTGCAGAAAATACAATGCACCTTCAAGATAGAGGTACCTGGCATGGGACATCTTGGTGGAGGTTCTGACAAGGATGTACGCTCTCATCAACCATCCAGGTCTAATCACGCTCAGATAGGGACTCTAATAGATCAAGGCTTTGACAAAGGTCCCACTGCCGATGTGGCTGGCGTATATCTTTCTCTATTCGTGGGTCTATCTATACCATCTAGTCGTCCATTCATTCCATGACCCTTGGCAGCGACTGGGCCGATGTGGCCACACCGGTGGCCTTCGGTACTAGAGTCAGAAATGCCCTCAAAGCAGAACCTCGGAGTGTCAAGCTCTCCTCGCTCGTTGGAGCGGGTGGGCTATGGTACGGCTTTGGGAAGATGATTGCAGAAATGTACGCGAACTATAGTGGATGTCAAAGCGTTACGTTGATTTCGATTTATAGATTAACAGAAGAGCAAGGCCTTGAACTGGAGACAGTTCTAACGCAGGTACGTAGTTGTAGTGTATGTGGGGGGGTATTTCTTGGATCGAAAAACTTGATTGATCTCCAGACGTTCCGTGGGCGTCTCACAGAAACGATCGACCAAGCGCAACACTTTGCAGCCTTGGGACCTGCAGGAGGGACTAGCAACGACGTGACGCAATCGTTTAGAGAAGGCCTAGACGGGACAGAAAGAGAATGTGAAGTCGAGCTTTTCAATCAAATATCACGTAGTGCTGACATGTCGCAGTATTCTTATTAGCACAGGAAAGCACCAGACGAACAAAACGTTGGTACGAAGGCAGTGACAAGGGAACCCGGTGAATGAGCCGTAATTGTAAAATGAAAAACATCGTGCATTTGGATGTTGTTGTCATTGATCTTTTTTCTGAGCGATCTCCGTGGTAACGTTCCTTAGCTCCTGCACGAACCTGTAACATCTTGAGTGCGAGCGTCACGAGAAGTTATTGCAGATGTACCATTTCATGCTTGCCCATAGAGCAATCTCGATCGCCATCAAGACAAAAAAGTGGACACTGCCATTCGTGAGGTATGCCGACCAGGCGAACACCAAAAAGAGAACAACAAAGGCACAATCCACCGCTAGCAAGAAGGAGGGATGTAAAGAAGAGCCAGGCTTCAGAACAAAGGAAAAGAATCCTGATACACCAAGGTCGGATTCAGATGACATGTTATGATCAAAAACACAGCACGCTCCACATTCATTCGATGTTATGCAAACATTGGTCAACAATACTACAGCCCTCTCTCTCCAGTACGATTGAATGTAAAAACGGATGTTTGCGCGTCCGAGTCGGTTTGTCCACGTACTGGAACGCGTGGTCAAGTCAAGAAGTCATGGAACAAATCCAAAAGTCCAACCGACATTGGAATGTGCCCGAAAGTTCGAAATACCTTTGAGCGAACAAGAGCACAGATTCTGGTCTAGGAACATCGTCTGAATCATCGCGTTCGTCAAAAGCACTTCTGGGTGGTGCCCGAAGTACGGGGAGTTTGAGCTGATCTAGCCTAGTGTCGAAAACTACAAGACTCGCGGGTGACGACCTGGGTCTGTAGGTACGGACTCTAGGGATAAGGGAGACGACATACATCAAGGACTGCGATGACAAGTACTCGACGGCTGAAAGCGCATGGGTGATCAGCAAGAGATAGGAGGATAGTGTGTGTCTTGAGTGGGTATTTCAATGAGCCGGGATCAAGCGACGCGTCGACTCACTCTTCTTGATCAGGCAAGAAATATGCAGAGGGCTCATGCAATACAAGCAGGGTGGGCGCGCGGTCGAGTGTCACCTGGGGCACCACCGGGATAGATGGGGTGGAAACATCGTGTATGCGGAGCATGGCCAGGACTGCGACGAGGTGTTTGGGGCTAGGGGGATAGCTGTAGGGGAAAGGGTCAATTGTGCGATGCACAGTGATGACATGAAGCGGCCAACAAGACGGTGACCCTGGAGCTCATGCTTGCCACTGTGCCAGTTCCGGAGTGGGTGTTGAGCCATTCGTCGTTGTCGTTCCGGAGGGCTTGGAGGAGGGCGTCGCGGGAAGGAGTGAAGAGCAAGGCGTGATGCGGTGGTGGGACGGAGAGAGAGAGGTGGATGGGTGCGGAGGGGCTACAAGGGCCGTGCACGAGGAGGGACTTGAATCGGGGCAGGGACGAGAAATGCATCGTCACGTGTGTGCTGGCCATCCTGTGGTCCCGGACAGCCTTAAAGACCGGACATCATCATGTCCCCTCTTCTTTCCTGTGACCACCCATGTCCGTCCTATCCACACTCCCATTTGCCGCCGGGGTTATGCTCCAGTCCGCCCAGGTGACGGCCCAGTTTGCCCCAGTCCCTTGGCTCGCACCAGCGATCGGCCTCTTGAACACTCTCATCACCATGATCAAGCAGGCCCATGTCAACAAGTGTGTCAGTTCCTATTCCCTCTAGTCCGCGATTTCTTACCAGCCACTAGAAACGCCTTGAAGCAGCTGCAGGATCGCTGCATCAGTTTCTTGGTCGTCGTGGGACAAAACGGCGATGATGCCCCCCCTCCGGAACAGCAGAGATTGATCGCTGGTGTTCAGAGGTCTTTTCTCCACACCCCCAGCCAATCCGTCGGTTCTAATGACATGCTTCCAGCACCCTTCGTAGCATGATCCATCGTCTGGACAAGTGGTGCTCGAAAAGCGCACTCGAGCTTTTCATCAAACAAGCCGATCTGGCGACTGCCATCCAAGACTGTCACATGGAGATTAACGACAGTCTGACTAAACTCCAAGTGTGTCCAAAATATCATGTTCTTCTCTGGCTGATCATTCCCCCAAGCTCACTGCAGCATTAGATACCGTGGCTTGGCAATCCGAGTTGAAAGCAAACAATGAACGCGACCAAGCCGAAATTCTAGACTACCTCTCTGACATCAAGAATACCCAGTCCATCCTTGTGATGACCCAACATCAACAAAGCACTGACATCAAAGCTATCATGGCACTAATGCAACAGGTGCGTAGTACCTGTTACTTCTTACCTCCGTCCTTAATCCGGTTGCAGAATCTCTCAGTTACCCCCGGTCATGATACCCATGGACTTGGGACAAACCTGTATCGGATACAAAAGTCTACCGGAAAACTTCTTGCAAACATGCATCTACGGCGCGGCGAAGTACGCCGGCTTGGCCAGTATCCTGTCAGCGGGACGGGTTCCATGGATATCTGGGAAGGGCTATACCTAAATGAAGAAAAAGTCGCTATCAAAATCTTGCGTGCCGTTCATTCTACCCCCAAGAGTCTGCAGGTATGCCAGCATAAGCACTGGTCCATGTATTTGCGTAAACACTTTTACCAGCGATTCAAACGCGAAGTCGACATTTGGAATAGGGTATGGGAAACCGATCAAGGCCGTCACATTCTTCCCCTCTATGGGTTTTGCCAGGATGATGGACCGTTCCCGTGCGTCTCTTGAGTCCCGGGAGCAAATTCCGCTTGACGTCTGCGACAGTTACGTTGTCAGTCCATGGCACCCGAATGGAACGGCTGACAAGTATGTCGCCCGGTTCCCAGACGCTGACCACCTTGCATTAGTAAGTCCTGACGATTAAATTGCTATCGGTCTGGTTGACAGGTAATTACAGATTCGAGGCATCAGTGCAGGCATCCATGTCCTGCACACCATGAACCCACCCATTGTTCACGGGGACTTGAAAGGGGTGAGTGTTGACCCTCTCACCCATGATTCACGCCTTACACGTCCTTTCAAAGGCTAATATCATCATCGATGCGACTGGGAATCCACTCCTTGCAGACTTTGGTTTTTCGAGAGTACGCCGCGGGCAATTATGAAAACATAACTCTCTTCTAACACACAACAGGTTGTAGAGGATATAACTGGTGTACCCTTTACCCAGTCTGCTGGGTGAGCACGGTCTTACGAGGTTTTAGTCGTTCAATACCAATGCTTGGTTCTAGCGTCTCGAATTCTCAAAGGTGGTTGGCACCCGAGTTATGCTTTGACAAGGGTAGGCTCACCATGGCCGCTGATGTCTATGCATTTGGAATGACAATTTTGGAGGTATATCGGTTTCTTTGTGTTGAGTCCAGCTCTTAAAATGACTTTATGTAGCTGATGACGCACGCGATGCCTTGGGCGACCGTTAGACACACCACCCAAGTCATCATCAAGGTGGCCTCGGGCGAAAAGCCTCCTAGACCCTGTGATGATGCTACCGTTGCGAGAGGACTCGATAATCATCTATGGGAGGTCATGCAAAGGTGCTGGGATGATGCAGAGATCCGGCCAACTGTGACGGATATTATGCAGACACTATGAACATAGTGAAACTCTCGGGACCAGGTTATATTATGTAATTTCCGAGTTCATTTGAATCCGACTTGGTCACTACGTTCCTCGCGGGCTTGAACATGCATCCGTTCGCGTCTTATGTCTTACGAAGTTACTACAAGGCGACTGGTTGGAACGAAGATAATCTCTATGCTAATTTGACCCGATCTTCCAGTGGTAGGTTCCCTTTCATGGCTCGTCCTCTATCCTAAAGTCTCTGAGACAGCTATACTGGATTTCAATGTTCCGCGTGGCTTGCACCTTTCGATATCCAAGTCACCAAACCCGCTCTTTAGCACATCGTACTCCATGAATGCGATGCCGTCGCTGAATGGCTCAGTGGGATACATTTTTACCTCGTGCGACCTAGACATCAAGAACTCTGGGGACGTCCGCTTCAAGGACATGATCGAGCGATTCAAATTGTATAGCCAACCCAGACGACCAGAAGGAAAGGAAGAATGGCTGGCTGGCCAGCGTGTTGACTCGCGGGGTATGTGTCCGTCCGCCACGCTTCCCACCTGCCATTTTGAAACGTTGACCGACAGGGCCCTGCGACAGATTATCTCCTCTATGGTCGCCTATACCTGCCTTCTGGTCGATTGGATGCACTGTACTCGACCCGGGTCTCCCCTACTGTTCAAGCTCTGGTAGCTGCCATATCAGACCCGCGATCGAGCCTCACCGGAGAGGGGAGAGTGCGTGGAGAGAACGTGAGTAATATCATGTTTAGTCTACAGCACGACATCGGAAAATGGTGCACCGAGTATACCTGGAGTGCTGAAGATGGGATGTGGGGAGTACGCGTGTTGCATAATTTTGGCAGGCTCGGCAACTCCGTAGAGCCTTTCGATGATTCTAGCTCTTCGATTGGCCCCCGGCCAAAGCGCGTGGACGAGGAAGATGCCACCGGCGGTGGACTCAAGGGTCGAGTTTCCGCCGGAGCAGAATTTTATATCAGTGCAAAGGAGAAGAGCGCGGGAGGTACGGGGTTGGCTACTCTTTGACCAGAAAATATTTAGTTCTTCCTTTTCAGTCTCTACTGGAATACGGTTCACGACGCTCTCGGACTCGTCTACCGTTTCGTCTCAAGCGCAGTCGTCATCGTCATCTTCCCCACCTCGTGGACCGCCATCTCAGCCGCCTACCACAATCACAGCCTTGTTCAATCCAATGATGGGACATCTTTCGGCCGCATATGTCGCCAAGGTCTCCCGGGACCTTTCCTTGTGTTCAAGGTTCGACTTCAATGTCTATAGCTATGATAGCGAGTGGACCATGGGGGCGGAGTGGTGGATGCGGCGTGCCCTTTCGCAACCGATCTTAGACAGTAATGATGTCCAGTCCCCAGACAATGATACAAGTCATCCTCAACAAGGGTCGCTTCACTCAAGGTCAGACATTCGGGGGGTCGTGAAAACCAGGATATCGACCAACAATGTTCGTTGCACGCGTTCCTCATGCTGTTACTGTACCGCTCAACACCCCGTAGACGGTTTCATTGTTATGGGAAGGACGTCTGAAGCAAATGCTAGTCAGCTTAGGTGTTGTTTCGGACCTTTCAAGCCGGTCGAAACCCATCAAAGCCATCGGACTCGAACTGTCGTATTTTAGCACAGGCTAAGGCTTTCTGTATGTTAACCAGCGACGAATAAGAGTTCAGTAACGTATGGTACATACACCCTGGTTCATTGAGAACGAATACAGGTATATCAAGTATGACGGAGCAGGGATGAAGTGGTATATGCTTGGACTAGGTGCGACGAAATCAAGATTTATTTATCCAACCGAAGAGCATGAATGTAAAGCAAATATTCAATTGATTTATAGCGGTGCGTATAGATCAGGATGCGAGTCGCAAGTCAGATGAAATGTTAGAATCTTTGGTGACGGGGATTGCTTGTGTACGGGAAGCGGGTCCAAGTCCGCCGATTGTCCGAGCCAACCTAGATATCGCTTCACCAGTTATAACAGGGCGGGAAGCTTGGGGTGGTCGCGGACCTGCACCAGCAGGCGTGGAATGATTGCGAGCGTGTGTGTAAACGTGTTTTCCGAGCGGTGAGGAGGCACCTGATCGACCACGCCGATGAGACGCCGTACCTGGAGGAGCAGTACTCGGGTGATGGATTCCGGGTCGACCTTCCGTATGCGAGCGAGAGTGGCTGTGGGGAATGGCGGATGTAGAATGATTGGACAACAGGCTAGGCGCTGAATGGGACTCTGGTAAACCAGGCACGGGTGCATGGATGGAAGCAGCAAGGCCACGTTCACTAGAAGATGCACTAGATAATGTGAGACGTTCATCCGCGGACGGTGCATGAATCGACTCGGACAATCCCTCGGTTTTTGTCGTGAGTGCTTCTTCCTCCGCAGCAGAGACGGGAGGTTTGGGAGGAAAATTGGACGGTTTACTGATTGAACTACCTTGGGTACACAAACTCTCCATGGCTGCGACAGGTTTGGATGGAAGGGAGGGATGTAGAAGTTGCTTTCCATCAGAAATAGTAAGTGATGACGGTTCTTCCACGCCACTGGGCATGGTAATAATACATTGTTCTGGAGCCTCCTCGGCGCCAGACGACACGATGACTCCTTGCGGAGGACTAGGCGAGAAGGAGGGTTGGATGGGCGACTCTTCTACTCGCTCAGATCGAGTGTCATAAGTTTCCATTTCGCGCTCTTCTTCCTGGTGAACTTCTGAATTTGGCTCCGGCAGCGGTTTCAGAGTGTCTGCCAGGATCGGGGAAATTTCCTCACTCTGATCTTCATCGCGGGCTGCATTCGTGTGTGTTGTTGTAACACCCCAGTCATCAAGATCTGGAAGTGAGTCATCTTCGTCACCAGCCCAATCGATGTGGCTACCGGGAGTCGTCGGACGATTTTCAGCCATCGCGACGGCCCTAACACGTTCCACTAATGCATCAATGTCATGGCGAATCTCTGCCTCGTGAGCAGCCGCGAGGTGTGGTGGAATATCCTTCCGCACAACTGTCTGAGCTGCAGGCGTAGAGCCACCCCGTGACTTTTGTGTTTTGATGATATTTGGCAGAGGTGCTTTCGTGGTTGTAGGGGTGCCCTTTCCCGACTGAGGGCGGCGTCGACGGTTAGCAGATCGAGAAGGCGTAGGTGGAGCTGTCTGAGAAGTTTGGGAAGGGGAAGCAGGTGCGACTACGACAGCAGGGACAGTTCGAGGCTGTTTGCGGGAGGCTGTTTTAAGCCGACCACCGCGCTCGGCGGAGCCGTTGACAGCTTTCTCTGATGCAGCATTCGGTGTCGCAGTAGTGGAAGATGGCACGGGAGGCTTGCGCGGGACAGAGGACACTTTTGGTGATGGAGATGGGATGCTGTTGGCTGTATCTTGTTGACTACCGCCCTTTTGGCTCGAGTTTGTTGGTGGATGGCCTCCACCACGCCCACCCCTGACACCACCACCTCGAGTACCCCTTCCCCGACTAATTCCCCGAAAGACTGGGCCCGGCTCGCCTGACCTCAGGTTTTCCCAGTCTTTGTTACGAGGCGAGCCTCGGGCAGATGGGTTTGGGCTACTTGGCACGGTCCGGGGAGCTGGTGTGGCCATTTAACCAATGCACCGCACTATCGATGTATTGACTGCTCGAGGATACGGCGCTGAATCAGCATTGCATGCAGACGAGGGGAGTGAGACTGACACTACGACTTTGGGGACAAGGAGGATACTTGTAACCTTTTGCTTTTCTCTGGCCGTGAGGGTCAATGAAATGTGAGTTGGACCTGGCAAGCCAAACATGGCAAAGCAAGAGCGCGTCAAGCCTCGACAGCTCCCGCTCAACTTCGACACTTCAACATGTCTAAAGCATCCCAGCCAGAACTCAAAAAGGTCCGTCCGTCTGTAACTGTACTTTTATGACACCTATTCAACTCTTCCAGTTCATGGACAAGAAATTGTTCGTCCATCTGCAAGGCGGTCGTAAAGTCAGCGGTACTTTACGCGGCTACGATCTGTTCCTTAACCTCGTGATCGACGATGCCCTCGAAGAGACTACTCCCGCACAAAAGCATCCAATTGGCACAGTGGTAAGCTTGATCTCTCGCATCGTCTGTTATTTTATCCAATTTCCCCCATCGCAGGTGATTCGTGGTAACAGCGTAACTTCCATGGAGATCTTGGAGGCAAATCGATAGGGAATCAGGAATTAACACGCTGATTCAAAAACACGCTCGTCAAGTAGATGGTTTGTTCACCTAACATAGATGGTCGCTAATGTCTTATCCGTCCACGCGATCACACCAGGCGAGTAGTCGCAGAGTACATTCAAACGTTACCCATCGAGGCTGTTGTCTGTAATTTCCACATCTACTTGTCATCAATATACGTACCTCGAACGCGCCATTTCATCGTTGACGTGCCCCTTCTTCCCCTCTTTGTTAGGCAGCGGCAGTAAATGCGCACATTATCATTATTCATGCATCGCGGTCCTTATGAGATGAGATGGACACGCTCCAAGTTGCACATTGGGATATGGTGCGCAATTTCCTGGTTGCGAAATTATGGTCAAGATACAATGGCGGTGGTCGTCTGATAGTGAATAGATTGCACCGGGCCACCAAGGGCGCATAAGGTGCCGACGATGATGGAGAAGCTACGGACGTAGCTGAGAAGTCCGAGGTTAACCATTCGGAAATCTGAGTGCTTTCGATCGTCCCGTGAAGGTAGGGATGGTACAGGAAACAAACACGCGGGCTTTTTTGGCGGATCAAAAGACGAACAAAGCTGGGAGGGATGTATAAAAACAATGATTGCCCTCTTGAATCGACCATGTTATCTGAGGGGCAAATAGAGAAGGGGGGTGGCAAACACGAAAATTCACATGTCCACAGACCCCTTGATGCCCGGTTTTGGGTGGAGGTACTCCGCAGTCTCAGGAAAGCTCTTTGCGAGCGCCTCATTCAACAACCGGCGATAAGACTAGTAGAAACCGACGATAAGGGACGCGTACAAACTCAGCCAATCTACTTACATCGATAGCAGCTATCTTTCCATTCATGAATTGGTTTTCAGTTGCGGACCTCTCTAACCTTTCTTTTGTGAGTTGCATGGGATTCCTCGCGCTATCGATATCTTGTAGGACTTGGAACGGAATCATTGTTCGAATGTTCTGGGCCATGTCATCAATTGTTGTCAGATGATGAACTACCTCGTTGCTAACGTGAACAGGGTTCGTGAATGACACCCGACGGAGACTTGCAGCGACATACGCTCGAAGACCAACTTGCTTGCCTCCTCCTGGCTTGTCACGCTCCTTGGTGGAGTCGTTGATGACAGTGCTGC
The DNA here is from genome assembly GCA_038092775.1 of Boletus rubescentipes. Taxonomy (NCBI): domain Eukaryota; kingdom Fungi; phylum Basidiomycota; class Agaricomycetes; order Boletales; family Boletaceae; genus Boletus; species Boletus rubescentipes. The sequence goes on from JBBPRA010000058.1 coordinate 63,578, forward strand.
CCAAATTGTACAGGGCATTTGCGAGCCCGTGCAACTCGAGCTCTAGATCGCCCTGCAATCCTGAAGGCGGTGGAGACTCTGACGACCGCGGTGAATCGGCATTCACATCAAACGACATGGATGTTCAAGCTCTACTAGTTGCAATTACCAAAACAAGCAACCATGTGTATAGGGTTAGGGTTAGAACCGAGAAAGAGCGAAAAAAAAGAGGCCTGCCCAGCCAGAGTGGCCGTGGCAGGACAGGAAAATATTTAGACAGTGCATGAGCCGAAGCCCATACAAGCCGCGATTACCCTCTGTATGGACAGGGTCGCCGTGCTATGGAAGGTCCCCACGGCCCGCACGCCCGGGTACTTGAAAGAGCATGCGCCATCAAGGTAAGTATGAGGTGTCTTCTTGTTCGCCTTCCCCTTTTATACCTCTCCCGTCTGCGCACGGACCAGCAAAGTCAGACTTGCCGTCTTTGGGAATTGCTATTTAATTAGCACAATGTCGATCGCTGACAAGGAATTCGTTCGCCGCCTTGTGAAAGAGAGCCCTGTCAGTGGCTGGGACGATGCATGGTGTGTCAATGTGATGCCCTGTCACGAGTGATGAAACAAAGCTATGTTTCTCATAGGAAAACCGGAGTCACGCCTTGGGATTCGGGCGACTTTCAGCCTGCGCTTCGCGACCTAATCCTGTCGAACGAACTTGATCTTCCCGATGTTGGCCGTGCCCTTGTCCCGGGGTGTGGAAGGGTGGGTTCTGCTAAAGCCCATTGATTGAGTTTTCACCACAAGCAGGGTTACGATGCAACCTTGATTGCGTCTCATTTGGGATTGGATGTGTTGGCCATTGATATATCGTCCACAGCAGTTCAGGCTGCGCAAGAGTAAGGCTCAGTGGACTGGCGCCGATTATTTCATACTGAACCCCGTTAGTCGTTTTGATACAAGTCCTTCAGGTGTTCCCGGCGCCAACTTGAAGGTGTCATTCGAGGTAGTCGACTTCTTCGGATTTTCTGTCCCTGATGGTCAACGATTCAATCTGATTTATGACTACACGTGAGTGTAATCTACTGTTGCTCAGAAATCGTGCGATGACCAACTGGTTCGTCAGGTTCTTTGTCGCCATCCCGCCCGTTCTCAGGAGTGATTGGGGCAAGCAAATGTCTGCATTGCTGAGGCCTGGTGGTTATCTCATCACGCTCATCTTTCCGCTCAACCTACCCGCGGACGGGGACGGCCCACCGTTCTTCGTTAAACCTGAACACTACGTTGATGTTCTTGGAGAGGGTTGGGAAAAGGTTCTCGACAAGATCCCGGAAAATTCAACCCACGTCGGTCAGGAGAGGCTAGTCGTCTACAGGAAGCTGTGATACCCTGCGGCGGTTGTAGCAGTGGTGCGCGGGTGTAAAATAACTTTGTGTACATCCGTATGCTTGCCAACTTAAATGCCACTGGGCGCGTGGCACCACCCCAACATTGGCACCATACTTGGTTGCGGCGCGATCGGCCCAACCCACCCCAACAACCATGACGATAGACCCCCGAGCGAGTATGGTAAAGCCCGACTACAAAGAATCCTCATCTCCGAATCGGCTCACCCAATCTGGACCCTCAGATGCAGTAGAGTAATCGACAACCAACAAACGAAACAACAATAAAACGCTGGACAACAAAGATCAATGACCGTATCTCCACAGACCGCCTGATAGCAACGGCACGAAAAGAACCCAGCCTGACCCGCAAAATTAAAGAAACCTGGAAACATACTCCCCACACCACCCATACTGCCCAACGACTGGGTAACGAGCCAAGAGGTTTTAGTGGGTATCAACCTACCCAGGCCCCCTAGCTGAACGGGGAGACCAGGTAGTACACGGAGCCCCACACCCCCCGTAACAGGGACGTGCGTAAGAGCATTTTTCCTCGGACCGGAGTTCTCCTTAGGTAGCCTCCGCCTTAGCGTTTAAGTAGGGCTAGACCTGTCAGTCGCTATTTAATATTTATCGCTTGTCCAAAAAATAAATAAACAAATGCCACTCGACTCTGATCGACGTCCTGACGGCCACGTGCGAATTTTTCACAATTGCGAGTCCAAACCGCTTGAATAGGCTAACGCGACACTTTCAGTCTTTGAAGCAGCTCAGAGGCTTCTCCATGCATATGCCATGCAGATATCCTTGACAAACCTTCGAACCGCCTCCAAGCCTCGACGGCCTTTGCTGCATCGATGCCTACTCACCGCAACTGCCTCAGCCTTAAGTATAGTTGAACCCAGACCAGCAGCCGAGTCAACCATTAGTCGCGACGCTACTCGCGATCGCAAGCTTTGCTCTCTCAGGACCGCATTATCCCAAGATGATACCGACTCTTCGACTGTTTGGGCAAGATACGTTGACTTTACGAGCTCCTTGGACTACAGCGGTCTTCCTCTTGAAATCCACCAAAATGTCCTTCGGAAATGCGTTCCTCACCCTTCCGTCCTTCGTCCATTCGCTGCTAGGCGTATGCAAGGTCCTGCGCCCCCTCGCCCACAGCACCTATACGAAGCCAGGTTGAAAGCCGTCATGCGCAACATTCGCTCCATAACGCAAAAGCCCTCCTTGGATGATTACCACTGCGTTCTGGAGCAGTTCGCTGCTGTTGGTCATTTATATGGCTCTATGCACGTATATGATGAGCTCAGGCACGCCGTCAAGCTTCAGCCCGACACCCAGACGTTTTGTCTTGCCCTTCAGACTATTGCCCATCGACTTACCCTTCCCATGTACAAATCTCGGAGGACAAAGATCCAGTCTGACTGCGCAGCCTTTTGCAAGACTTTGCTGAACGACATGAGTTCCCTCGATATATCCTTCACATCTGCCGTTCTGGACCTCGCGATGCGCATCTCAAAGGAAACTGCGGATCAGGCCATCTTTTCTCAGCTCCTGAAATTGGTGTATGGGATTGACTTGGACTTCCCTGACCATTTGCCAATACAATCGGACCACAGTGCAACCGTCGCCGTCGGCATTCCCCAACTCCCCAACTTCCAGCCTTTCTCTACTGCCGCACTCAACACGATCATTGATATGATTGGGCGGTCTGGAAATGTCTCCAAACTTGTTCAGGCTTTCGAGGTGCTCACACAACCCCTGCCCCCACAAGCCAGTCGACATTACTCTCTAGAATTTGACGACGAAGACGATTTCGGTGTTGTTAACCCTGCCTCCACTCAACCTCACCAAACTCCACATGCGAAACCAAATTCGACCACTTACCATCTTCTGCTCAAACACTTGTCGCGTGCAGACCACTCGACTTTGGCACGACACTACCTCTTCCAAGCATTCCAGCTTGACCGAGTTGTGGACAGGATTGTGCGGACGCAGATCTACCACACTCCGTACAAAACACCATCCCTTCAGTTCGCTATCAACAGGCACATGCTCTTGTCCGTCTTCGGAACGGCAAAGAGGAATAAAGATATGCAGTTGATGCGATTTGTGGGATATATCGCGCGGCGGACATATAGGAGGAAGAAGAATGACATAGCGTACTACACTGAGCTGCGGGAGTTGCAGCGGCAGGGTCGACAACCTCTAGCACCAGACCATGATCCATCTCACCCGAACTCATCAGTACTACCCCGGGACGCCCTTGCCGACGTACCTTCATCCTCGTCCCATATTACCGATTCCGTTTCCTTGACACGCCTGGAACCATCACTACCTGTTAAATATTTTGACGTGTCTGTCCATTTGGATATCCTTCAAAAAGACATTGAAGACATTGCCGACTTCTACACTCAAGAGTTCCTCCCCGCTCTCGCTCGTAAGACCCAGCGCGTCAAGGAACGACTCGGACGTCGAGTGTGGGATCAGAAAAATCTGTATCTGCGCACAGAAAGTGGTCGATCTGTTGTCTCACGTGAAAATTGGGCGGAAATGGTGAACTTTCAGGAGGAAAGGACGGTCGACCGTCAGAGTCTCTCTATGAAGAAGGGCTCGGGGAAAGTGCAACCAGGGCAATTAGCAAGAGGACTGGCCACCTCTGCCATCGGGGGTCGTATGTTGGCACGGCCATTAGTTCCGCCAATAGATTTCTGTGGGTTGACTTCCTTTCCTCGCATACGATGGCCCCATCTCATGCGCACATTAGTTGATCCGTCATTTCATGGAAATTAAATCGTGACCCTTCAGGCAGGGATTTGAACTTATAGTATTAGAGTCACGCATATCATAACCCAGTTGCATCGCTCGGTTAACAGCAATAGGCATGAGGTTATTGGTATTCTCTACGAAACATCAACATCGATGTCACGGAAGCACGACATGACGAACTACGCTAAATTCTTGTGTTCAAAAACCCAATCATTAACAACGCTCTCCATGGCATTCAGCCACACATTGATGTCCGACTTGATAGCACTCTTGGTCGAAAGTTTGTTTGGAGAAGGAGACGTGGGTGCGTTCGAGGCACTGACACCAGTACCGATGTACCGTGCTAAAGCTAGGACGGGAAGGCGCCGCAGGGCACGACCTGAGAGGCTCTGCTCCTACAACCATGCAGAGTTGGTCACCAGCACAACGAAAAGGGGAATGGATGCCATACCCTACACTTGGCTGCGAGCCCAAGGAGCGCCTTCCCAATATTATCAGTCTCCGAGTACCACCCATGTTTTTCCATGCACAACACATCCTCTAATGGAGGGACAGACTACAACCAGTTAGCGATTCTCACTGTGTGCATGCATGATTTTAACTGACGACCTCCTGCACGATGCCCTTGAGAACGAATTCGCAGAGTGAGCTACGCAAAATCTCGTAAATAGCCTCGCGAGGGGGGTTATCGATGTATTGGATGATATCTGCCCTGTCGACGAAAGCAGAGTCTGTTGACTTGTCAAGGGAATACCGACCTGCGATGGGAAGGGATACGCAAACCTATGGCTTTGGCAAGATTACTGGTTGACATCACCAAGACATTTTTTCTGTGCTTTAATTTGTCAAGCTGAGTGAGGAGTGCATTGACCACCTGAGTGAAAATTCAGATTAGGTCTTGGGCCAGGTAATCCACCAACTCTTAGACCATCAGAAGGTTCAGTACCCGCCATGGCTCCCGCTCTGGCAGCTGTCAGGGATTCGACTTCATCTAGTGGGAGATGTGAGTCTGCGTATACATGCTGTGTATGCGCTACTGAGGTAACAGACCAATCAGGACGACGACGAAACAGTCCTCATCTTCAACCATTTCTATGATGCTATTGAATAGTCGCTGTACGAGCTTTCCTGACTCTGAGAACCACCGAGAGAATAGTGAGTGAGAGTTGATCTCCAAGAGACGTGCTTGTGTATAACTGTTGGGTCAGGGTTTAACATTTAACAAGCATACAGCGAGATTTCAAAAGGTACATACCGATGTGATAATCGTATCGAAAGCTTCTGAGCCAGTGCTCGGCAAAGGGATGTTTTCCCCGTGCCAGGTGGTCCATGAAGAAGCACGACTCTATTCCACGAAACGAGGTTGACTAGATGCAGTCAGTATAGCTCACAAGCGAAAGTCACATACGTACAGTCGACGTTAGCATCGCTGAGAACGAGGGTGGCATATATATAGTCGAGAAGCCTCAGTTTTATGTTATCCGCATATATCAGGCCTTCCCACAACCCTTCCCAGGATCTGCAGGGTAATTCGCACACACTTGCTGCGAGTGGGTCCCCAGCACTGTCTCCTGAGCCATTAGTGTATTCTTCTACGGTATCATTCTCGGACGGCTGATAAGTGTATATCTGAAGGGAGATTTCGTTCAAGGGGAGAGAACTTGACGGACAAGATGATTCCGAGACTGCAATGCGCTCGACGGAGGACGCCAGGGTTGGATCAACATCCCAGCCACTCAGGACTGATGGGAGAGAGAGGCGCTCAAAAGAGGTTATGATATAGTCCCGCACGAGGTCTTGTACGATATCCAACCTTCTCCGTGCCTTTGAGGCAAGGCGAACCTCGACTGCAGATTCAGACAAGGCAGTGAATGGATGCATTACATATTCATGTTCAACGATTTCGAAAGACGGTACTTACCATGGACAGTCCATATCACTGGCTCGCTTGTTTGATGGTGGTTTACTGCAGAAATGGGCTCATCCATTGTCGTCTGGGTCAGGACAGGACGCGTTGTTAGCCAAACAACGCGTCCACACACGAGATAAGCCATCACGTGGTCGGAGAGTCGAGTCTTTTGAGCGATAACACTACTAGTGATACGATGGCGGAGATCACTTCAACCACGCAGGAGAAGGTGCTCGACTCGGCCCTCTTCGTACCACCAAGTCCTCTCCCATACCCTCGCGTCGTTATCGAGTTTTGCGATAGGGTAGGTTGTATGTTTCAATGTTTGCACCTCTAAATATGACCCATTAGTGTCGCTGGTATGCCTGCCTGCTGCCCACAAGCATGCGATCTGAAGGTTTGTTGACAGGCTGCATCGAGCTACGTGGGTGTCGACGGAATTACTTCTGACATTTCCACCTCCAACCCTCACGGCGGTCTCCATCGTGCCGTTGAATTCTGATGATACTGTTGGTCGATTCCGTGTCTGGTTGGAGGTTGGAGATGGCTCTCCCATACTGGTATGGGATCGTAAAGTCAACGACGGCTTCCCAGAGCTCAAAGTATTGGTGAGCAATTTGACAGCACATGATGTTGTGCTCACTCTTGCACAGAAGCGGAGCATCCGAGACCACATCCAACCTGGCAGATCGCTCGGGCACTCTGACAAAAAATCGTGAATGAGGCGTATGGGTAGTTTCGAACTTGTAACTCTACTGGTAGCACAAATTGTTTGCGGTGTTTGTCCACACCAACTTGTCGAGAAGCTCCTTGTTCTCCGCCACATGATAATCCAGCCGAAGTGTAGCACCAAGTCTTTTCCTGAGCTCAGGCTCGTCCAAATCCCTTGTTCTCCCTAAAACCCTGCTCATTCTTTTTTCTCCAGACTATCATGAGCAACGACCGTCTCGACAAACTTATAAACCAATGCAAAAGCAATGGTCCGCTTTCTCATTTGTTGGTCCCGGATCCTCGTTCACGCCTGCTCTAGATGTTGACCTCAGACTCGATGCTGTCACAAAACTCCAAGCTGAATTTGAGACTGGCCTAGAGGTGCACGACACTCTGAATGTATCTCGTCCTTCGCTGAGTTGTCGCATGCCTCGCTACTGCAGATCGCGGACCCAGAACCCCTCATCGCCGTTCTCAAAGCATGTCTTCGTATTGCAAACCAACACCTCACAACCGCAACTCTTTCGGCCATCCCTCCGCTTCTCCCTCTTATAATACATCGCCACAATGGCACCCCAAACGCCAGCGCGCGTCCGTTTTCTTCTTCTTCTTCCACCTCTTCATCAAGCGGGTCTAGCTATGATGTCTCTGTCCTCCGACATGTCATGAGCTCCTTCCTTCCCTCCCCTGGTGTCTTTGAAAGACTCGGGGACGCGCGCGAGAAAGCTCGCGAGAAAGCACGCGAAACTCTCGTCATCATTGGTGGATTCGCATTCCGCTCCTCTCCGTCGGCATCCAAGCTCGGTAATGCCAAAGGCCCCGAGCCACCCATCGCAATTTTTGAACGCTTTCTGAGAGACAGTGGGCTCTCCAGTAAAGTATGGAGGGTTCGAGAACAGGTGAAGTCCTGCCCATTTAATTACAGATGCCATCTAATGTCTTCTTGCTAGTCAATTTTAGTCCTGGTAAACATCCGTCGGGCTCATCATACCTTCCCTATCCGACCATACCTTTCACTTTTGGTGGACGCGTTGGAAGACACGGACGGCAACGTTCGCGCATGTGCGACCCCTTCGATCACCGAACTTTTCACAGGTCCTGGTGTCACTGATGCCGCGCGGGCTGATCTAAAGAAGGAGATGACAAAGAAGGGTGTCAGGAAGGCGATTGTCGATAACGTCCTAAGCAAGCTCATGAACAGCAGCCGGAGCACGGGAGCGAGCACTCCGATGAGTGAAGGATCAGAGAACGGAGACGCTGGCGCGAAGAGGGAGTACATTCCCCCTAGTCTGATGTTACAGAATCGACGTCCCACCATTGGAGCTCCCTCGACTGGACCACCGGCCGCTACACCAATAGTCCGTGCAGTGAGTCACGGAAATGTCAAAGAGCAGTCAAGGCCAGCTAGCAGGGCGGCAATGGTAGTTTCGCCTCCATTATCCCAGCCTACAAGCGATACTGCCAGCACAGTCGAACCTGCCTTTGTAAGTTGCACAGATCATAGTTCGTCACTTTCTATTGACTCGAGCTTAGATTGCGTCCGCTCGAGACCTAGAAAACGAGTTTGCAGCAATGGTGAAAGCATTTGAGGTATGTACACTGGTGGATCTTGCGCTGCCACTCTGAGTGTATTGTTAATCAGGGAAAGGAGACTGAGCACAACTGGGCTGCACGAGAAAGAGGCATACAACGCGTCCGAGGAATGCTCAAAGGAGATATCCATACAAGATATCCTGATGTTTTCTTCCAATGTCTCAAGGACGGCTTTATCCAGGCTTCGTTGAAAACTGTGAGTTCTAGTCTAATGCGGTCGTCCCTCTCTTCACAAAGTCCTCAGCTCGCAAGTCTGAGAACGACGGTTTCTGCGAGTACTTGCTTTATGTATGCGGAGCTGGCCACTGCTCTTGGCAATGGCATCGATCCGTTTTGTGAAACCCTCTTCACAAACCTACTCCGCATGGCAGGATTCACAAAGAAGATCACAGCACAGCAATCGCAGCAAGCTCTTTCTTCTATTATTCAGCATGCCTCCGCTCATCCTCGCACCCTATTACCCGTCTTGTGGAACACTTTACAGGAGAAGACTGTACAGTCTCGGACATATGTGGTCACTCACATCAAGGCATATATAGAAGTACACGGTCACCGGTCAAAGTCATACATCGAATCCGCTGGTGGATTGGAACTGCTAGAGAAGTCCGTGAAGAAGGCACTTGGGGACCCTAACCCCACTGTTCGGGAGAGCGCGCGCGGAACGTTCTGGGTTTTTGATAATGTATGGCACGACAGAGCGACCGTGATCATGGAGAGGTTAGACGCAACCGCACGAAAGCAGTTGGAAAAGGCGTGCCCGGATCCAAGCGTTGTGGTTGATCTTCCACCCACTACTCCGAGCTTGAAAAAAAGCAGCGTTGCGGCGGCGATTGCAGCTAGTCGGGCAAAAGCGAAAGCGATCGCGAACGCACCTCCAACTCTTAGACACCAGGCCACGTCGACGTCACGCACCACGGGGGCAGTTTCACCACCTTCGAGGGGCACTAGTTCTCCTAGCAGTCCATCTGGAAAATCTGTTAATGACAGAAGTTCCCCGACACCTGCATCCCGGTCCTCGTTCTCTCGTACATCTTTGTCCCCTCCAACGCCACCTAGGTCCCGGATTCTTTCTAATAACGCAACAATGCCGCGGTCTGTTAGCACTTCAGTGATCTCTACTTCACATACCCGCACTCCCTCGGATTCAGTTTCCGCAGCTGCTGTAGATGTTATGAGACGTCGAACTTCTTCACCTCTTGCTCCCCCTCTGCAATTCCCATCTCGACCCTCGGCAACCCGCAAGTCCCCACAACTAGTCCTCGCAACGCCAGATAGTGATCCTTCTCATGTTCGTCATGCACCTCCTTTTTCCGCGACCATTCCTGTTAGACAGTCCATCGTGATGCCTGACCTGGACGATGAAGATTCCCTCCTCTTGGCTACTACTATCCCGATTCCAGATGACAGTGACTCCGAGATGGACGAATCCGCGAACGTTATGTCCTTCTCCACACCATACAAATTGTATCCTCCCGCCTCAAGTCGTACTTCCCAACCTCCATCGTTCTCGCCATCGTCCGGCCTTTCGACACCAAATACTGTATCGAATGCTCTTTCCGATTCTCCCGGGAAACCTTCTGATGCGATGCCCGTCGAGGATGCACTCCGTGCACGTGCTGAGCAGGCGCAAAGCGCCGCAGAGCGTCTCTTGGAATTAACGGACCCCGAGGCAGAGGATAATGAACACTCTGCGATTCCCACTTCGCTGCTCCTTGGGAGTAGCAGCGTTGTAACCCCAAAGCCGCCCAGGGTGCCCGCTGTTCCAAAGATCAAGAAAAGTTTCGCGCCGCCAGTGACGCCCGATAGTCGCAATGCCACCATCTTTCGACAAGCAGCATTGTTCAAAAACAGTCCAATAAATGGCAGGAAGCCTTCTGAGCCATTGATCAAGCCCTTGCAAGATCAGAGCCATAAAAATGGGTGGTGGTCGAAGCGAGCTTCTAGTAACTATCGATCCGTTCGCCTTTTCTTGGATAATCTGACTCCTTTTGACAGCGATTGAACTTGGAACGCCACTGAAGGGCGTAGAACCTGCCGATCGAGTGGAAGAACTTCATGAATTCGTGACAGTGCTCGAGGATGGCAATGCTGACGTTCGCGTCCTACAGAAACTGGCGTTGCTTTGCTCCAGTAACCCTATTCCCGCTGATACGGCGTCTCCGTTGAGCCCTCGCCTTGGGCTCCCCTTGAGCCCGTCACCGTTTATCCCAATCATGCGTACACTTCCGCCTGTCGTTCCGGATATGTGGACTAGAGAAAGGAGCTTCGATCGGTTGTTCGACGGGTTGCTAAAACTTCTCGACCCGACCACAGTGCGTTTAATTTCACCTTCAAAACAAAGGGCTTTTTCGACCCCATAATCTGCTAGGACGCCGAACAACTAGAATATGCCTTGATTGTCATATGGGAAATCCTAGGAAACCAAGCCGCTTTCCTCGAAGGGAGAGAAGGAGAACTTTTCTCTGCGCTGTTCAGAGTGCGGTATTGTAACGCTATTGACGTGGGTTTCTCGACAATCTTCTTTTTCTTTCGACCGCTGATGTGGTACTAGGTTCTGGAAGCGACCAGGACCATTCGAGATGCACTATGTTCGCGCATAGAGCCAGTGTATGGCTTGACAACGATGCACAGCAGTCTGCGCGGATTTCTCGCTGAACCCGCATTGGATATAGGCGTCAAAGCTGGATCACACGCGTTCGGCTTGATTGCACTTGGCAAGTTTATTCTGAGGCTTCCCACTGAGGTACTCGAAGAAGAACTACCTCGCCTGAAGCAGACATTGATTGCAGCAAGTCTCATAGTTCTACGTATTTGGTTCAATGAAAAGCTGATCTTGTCGTCTAGGCACTCAACGACACCACAACGCTTGTCATTCGCGAGGCAGCATATGCTGCGATCATCGCCTCCCAGCTGGTGTTGCGCGACGAAGCACATCTTTTCGCGCTCCTAGATGGACTGGACGATAACAAGAAAAATCTGCTCACATACTATTTTGAAAAGCACGGCGCTCGTGAACTCGACTTTTCATCGGGATCTACGGATGCCATAGGAATGACGAAGCTCGAGTCACAAATGGGAAGGCTCGACAAGATCATGAACACGCCTCTGAAAGGGAAGCAAAGCAGTGGATAGTACTTATGCATGTGTTACATTTCGCTCTGTCCTCCCTCCACCCACCACTCCTTTTTTTCATGTTTATAACGTTTTTTTGTCCAGCTTTGCTTGCATCCACACTCGCTTTTCATATACATATTCAATTGAATGCATTCATAAGTGTCCACCTCATCCTTTTGATCTAGCATCCGCATGCATGTCTATATTATTTCCTTTGTTACTTGCGAAGAGCTACCCTCCATAGAAAATAGCCAATGCCAGAGAGAAGTCCCCCCACGTGACCTGGTGTATCGGTCCTTGTGCGCTGTTCATGGGTCCGAGATGAGTCCCCCACGTGGCCCGTTGCGAGAAGGGACAAACCTGATCCGAAAAGCTGCGCCATCCATCATAAATAAGGACGCCAGGGAGAAATACCCAGGCAGGACAGGGAATGACAAAGAAGATCAGGAACGTGTTGCGTGGAAAAGCACACGAATACAAGGCGATGGTTGCCATGATTGCACCTAAAGATGATACAAATTAGGATAAGTGGAAGAAAAGGAAGATATCTCACCACTTGCGCCGAGTGAAGAAACGTTTTCGCGTCTATAAAAGCGATTCCACGCGAGACTCGCCAGGCTGGCGGATATCCCACCTGTGATGAAAACGCGCGGGATGATCAGCCGGCCCGAGACGAAGTTTGATGAACACTACCTAGGAAGTACAGCCCCAAGAAATGTCTGTTGCCGAGGAGTTGCATGACAGAAGGGGCCATGAAATAAAAGGTCAGGCCGTTGAACAGGGCATGCGAGGCTTCCATATGAGAGAAGCAGGACGTGAGGAGAGTCCATCTAACGAGGGAGTGTTGGTGGCGTGAAAGTAAGGCCAAGTTGACTTTACATACATGCGACCCGAGGTGACGTTGCGCATGTCGACGCGAAAGTTGTCGAGCATGAACCTCAACAGGGTGCTGTCACCGGTCGTGCGCTGTGTTGCGATTGGTAAGTCTAGGACGGGAAGAGTGTGTGGGACGGACATATGTCTGCGTTGCAAGCGTCCAGGTGAGATAAACACCAGCGTTGACTGCGATGATGGCATAGAAGATGAGCTTGCTGTCGAGTGAGTCGAGCCAGTCGGGACGCGGTGGACGGCGCCATGAAGAGCTGGAGCCGCGGAAACGGGCGACATCACGGTGGGTTGCGTTGGAGAGGCGAGTGGGGGAGAACCTGGAGAGTAAAAAGGGATGACGAGGGCAGGTGGACCGAAAGGAGGGGAGAAAGAAAGGCGGGGAACGAAGGCGAGGCAGGGTGGAGGAGATGATGCTCATGGGTCGCACTCAAGGTTGGCACACAACTAACAACAAAGCCGCCATGTCGCACCATCTGTTTCTGTTGTCGCCGTCGGACACGCCAATCTACAGTCTGACGCACTACTCTAACAAGCCTACACAGACGACGAGCTATCCGCTGTCGTCGAATCTACCGAGCTGGTCTACATCTGCGTTTGCGGGTACGCTGACGGCATTGTCAGGTGCATCGAGCGCGACGCAATCGCACCATGTGCAAGGGGGCGGTGCGCGGATGGGAGGGGGACAAGATCGCCATGTGATCCAGATGATCGCGAATGCGAGCCTGGACACGATTGAAGATGTGATGCGAAAGGAGGGTGCGATGTAAGATGGGGAGTGTGATGGTTGCACGTTGTCGACTGAGGCTGTGACAGGTACCTGCGATCGGTGGACAAGTTCAATGAATGGACGGTGTCAGCGTTCATCACGCCCGGGAGTGAGTCGGATCGGGCGGTGGCCGGGATGGCGCTGACCGAGTGTTTAGACACGAAATTTATTCTGCTACACGAGAGCAAGAACGAGGAAGGGATCCGGGGGTTCTTTCACGAAGTGTGGGAGGTTTATGTGAAGGCGGGTCGTTGTCGTCGTTGTCGTCGTCGTCGTCGTCGCTGACGTGGACTGGTAGGCGGTGTTGAATCCGTTCCAGACGGCCCACACGACGATCCGGAGCAGTGTCTTTGATGGGCGGGTGCGGGCGAGTGCGAAAAAGTATCTGTAGCGAATATTGGCTGTGGAGGTGGCTCGGGTCCGGCCCACTCTTTTTGTTGTGCACCTCCACCCGTCTTCTTTCCCCTCCTCCACCTTTTCCTTTCTTCTTCTTTTCTCCCTTCTTTTCTTCTACTATTTCTTTGGACCCTCTACTTGTACCAATCGTTTAATATCATGGCCACTACCAATCGCGCCTCTCTCCTCAATGGTCTTCGCACAGGCGGCGTTCGCTCCTCGTCCATGAGCGCTCCTCTCTCTCCTGCACCTGCCACATCTTTTAATCTACCACGCTTCTCTTCCTCTGCTATCAACTCTCCCATCTTTCCAGAGGAGGAGGACATGGATCACCTCTCCGACCTCCTCGCGCACAACTTGTACATCAACAACAGTCATCCCTTCACTGCACCCATCGATCCCACAAATACCTCTTTCGTACATCAGCAGGCCCCTCCTCACAGGCCCTTGAACCCCAACAGTGTCCCTTTCAGCCCCGCTCATCTTCAGCAGCAGCAGCAATCTCCCGCCGATGCCCAACTTCACGCATATCAGCAAATGCAGTTGATGCAGCTAGAAATCTTGCGTCTTCAGGTTCGTCCGCCCCCTTTCTTGCTCATCTCATGCATTCATGGGGGGGGGGGGGGGGGGGGGGGCGGGGGGGGGGGGGGGCGGCGCCC
>JBBPRA010000059.1:0-76742 GCA_038092775.1 Boletus rubescentipes
ACGTCGCGGGGGCACCGTACCGTCCAGCATGTCGACATCTAGAGCGGCAGCCTCCGGGGAATCTTTGCGCAAAGAGAAGGTTCTGGTCTGGCGTCCATGCGAGTCGGGCGGTTTTCGCAGCCGGGATAAGGCCGGAGTCGAGCACGATTGGGGTTGATCAATATAAAATGAAGCATTGGATCCACCAGGCGACGTGGGTTCATCGTAATCATCAAAAGGGCGGAAGAATGCCTTGGGAGGAGCGATCCAGTCTTCCTGTGGAAATTGAGGGCGCATACACGAGGCTGAGGGGCTCGAGGGATAACGCTGGTGTTTGATATGCCTGGGAGAAGGTTCCTTGCTCGTATCCTTGAGTGATACGGTAGAATCTTTTCGAGAAATTCGTCGAGTATTTTCTTTGAAGACTCCTGAGAGAGTACGGGATTTTGCATGGAGGGAGATACGCGAAACTCGACGGGAGGATCGTCCTCTGCTTTTACGTTTAGGAGAGGGAGCAGCTGAACCTGGACGACTACTGAACGGCGATGCAAGCGTTTGAGATTGCGAGCTATTTTCTTTGAGATTCCTGGAGCTGGTGCGAGACATGACGCGCTTGGCAAAAGGAACTGGCGACAATTGCTCCGGAACTGGTGGTACCGCGACGGCCGACTCGCGTGCCGATTGCGAAGGAAACGGTGTTTGAAACGTGACATCGTCCTGGAGGGACACATTGAAGGATGCCTCGGTGGGCTCAGGGTTCGAGACACGCTCTTGGGTGCGCTTTATCCTCTTCGCGAGGTGCTCCCGGATATGCTCGACGTTCGTGTCCTCGAGCTGTTCGGTGAGGGCGACACGACGGGACCGCTTGAGCATGCGATGTGCCATCTGGGTACGTGTAAGATCATCCGCGTCGGGTGGAAGGACCTCCAACGGGGATGATAGCAACTTCTTGCTTGCATTGTGGACCCGCCTCCTTTTGTGGGCGTAAGTCACCCTGATAGACTGTCTACCGAGCATGACAGCCAGATGGTCGTACAAAACAAAGATCCAAAAGCTAGGGCGCCTTCCATTTATGTGGTTTTGATAAGTGCATTTTGGAAATTACATAACACGCAGAATCGTGAGCAAGGAAATTGCTCCGAATACATCTACTGCCGTGTAGCATTAAGAAGGTCGTTGTTTGATTTGGACTACTCTCTCCAAAGTACCTCTAGAGGTGTGCATTACAAGTTTGTTCGGTGTTTGACACGCTTATATCATTTTGTGGCTGTGCAGCTTCCAAGCACGAAGCGACAAAGAGAACGAACATCAACGAACACGACATTAAGGCATACTCTCTGCCAATCCAACATCCATTTCATGTCCTCCTCCATCTGACCACTACACTATCTACTCAGAACCCTATTATATCTGGCCAAACATATCTATAACAACACCGTAAACGTGCACAATGGTAGTCACGCGCAGAACACCAGTCGTGCCTCCACCACCGCTCGCTCGCAATCCTTCCTCCCAAGGAGCACAACGTCCACCACGAGCCTCTTTTTCAAAGGACACCGTTTCAAGGGACGCTGTTGCTGGCGTGGTTGCAGCGTCTCTTGCAAGCCCTTCCAATGGCAACAAGGATCACCGTACCAGTCTCGTGAGTAGTTGTCTTTGACGCAAAACGCTGTTCTTCGGACCACCGCCGTCGGGTTTGACTCTCTATTCCTCCACGATCATATCTCTGACAATTCCTGCTCCACGTTTTGCGTTTTATGTGTCATGAACCGAGGGGCTTATCATCGTTATTTACAGGACAACAACTCTGGAAGGAAGTCTAGAAAGTCCAGAAGACATGCCAAGGCAAGCGCTCATTTCCTTCCATTGTATCACGGTATCATTTTGACCGCTCTTAGAACAAATACCAAAAGTCGAATTTCCAATCCTTCCTTGACTTCCTTACCAAGCTACTCCTCCTCGCGTTTGTCATCTACACTTTCTCCATCTGTCCGCAGGATACACACCTCCAATCCCCGATATGTCGCGGCTTGACAGAATACAAGCGTATCGTGCTTGACCCCTACATCATCCCACCGATACAAGCTGTGCTCGTGCACCCCTCTGTTGCCCCTCATATCGAACGTGCGAAACCTTATGTTCACCGTGCTGTCGAAATTACCACTCCGATCCTCCTTCACACTCAGCAAGTATGGAACCTACATGTGGTCCCTCAGTGGGACAACCGTATCGTACCAGAATGGAATAATCGCGTCGTTCCTCAATGGAATAAGCATGTCGTCCCCCATTGGGAGAAACACGTCGCTCCTCGAATTCAACACGTCCAATCCACGTTGGAACCTTATCGCCTACACGTTACGCAAGAATACGAGCAACGCATTGTGCCACACGCTCGAGTGGCGTTCTACAACCTTCAGCGGTGGCAGCGTCAAGCAGAACCTTATGTCCTTCTGGCAGCGTCCAAGACAAAGAACGGGTATTACGCGGCTAAACCTTATGCCGTTCCGGTAGCCAAGAGATGCGGCTATTTACTCCAGCAGTTTGCGCTATTCCTTCGAGAGCAGCGCCAACAGTTTGTTGACCCCCATGTCGCCAAAATGTGGGAGAAAGTCAAGGAGCTTAGCAGGGGGAGACAAGTCATTCACGAGGCTACGCCTGACAGTGAGTCGCCGTCACCCGACGCCTCGTTTACAATCCTGGAGACAATGGGGTATGAAACCACTGCCACACCTGCCTATTCTCCTACTTCCGCCTACGATGCCATTCTCACACCCGAGGAAACCGATGTCGCACATACTCTATCATCGCTTAGCATCAGTGAAACAACTGAAGTGATTGCGCATTCCACATTCGTGGAGCCGACTTTCACACCGACTCCTGAGCCAGCGACATCCACGCAACTCGCTAGCTCACCCACGGGCCTCGACTCATTCTTGAGCGCCGAGTCCGTGCTCGCGGAATCCTTGCACGAATCAGAGCCCCCTACGTCTGGCGCCTCTGCGTTCGTAGAGGAACTCGACGCCGCGATATCTTCAGCCTCGGTTGCAGCGACCGCCGTGTCGTCGTCGAGTGCTCCCCCCGCCTCTGATGAACCCACGAACACCCCCGCGTCGGTGACACCATCCAAAATTTCTGTCGCGGCCGCTTCAGCGACGGTCCCTCCGGTGAAATCGCGCGACGACGACGAGATCGACTTTGATGCTTTCTATGCTGAATTGGGACTCGATGAACCGCTAGGAACCCCCGGTGGCTCCGAAGAGTACAACTCGAGTCCTCCCAGCCCGCCAGCAGAGACCGAGGAGGAGCAGGCAGAGCGCCTTCGTCTCAAGGCTGAGGAAACCGCGCGCAAGCGCGCCGACATCGAGGCTCGCCAAGCCAAGTGGGAGGCAGAGCTTCGAGCGCAGATGGAGCGCAGTATTTCCCAACTTCAGACCCGCCTGGGCGATCTACGCGCAGCAGCCGCTGCGGAGTTGGCGTCGTCTGCCGATGTTCGTGGTTCGATCGAGGAGCTCGACAGCGAAGCGGAAAAATACCTCAAAGGGGCAGAGATTTATCTCAAGAATCTCAAAGGAGAAAGTCGAAGGTCCGATGAGAAACTGGCCCTGTGGGATCGCGTCGCCGATCGAGTCAACGACAAGTTTAGCGAACGCTTACTAGCCACCGAAGGGGTCGTCAACGGCTGGTACAGGATCGTACTCGACAAGGAACTCCAAGAGGTGCGTAAAGAACAATAAGAAAAATCCCAATATTTTATATTATTTTATTGCTCATGACGTCCGCTAAAAATGCCACAGGTCGCTACAGCCACTGCCGAGGTGCGTGAGGTGGCAGAAAAAGGCCAGCTAGATTTGGGTCTTGACTATGCCTGGCTGGAAGATGTGACGTATAACGACTGGCAGCGATACCACGCGTTGATTTCAAGTCAGTATCAATTCCAAGCGTCTATATCGCGGAAAACTGATGGTACCTTGGTGCCCTGCATAGCTAGCGAGCAGTTCGCTCACGAGGCCACTTCAATTCAAAACGCGACCCATCCCAGTGTGGTGGTAACCAATCCGATGACGCCGATTTTTCAAGACCTTGAATTCGAAGTTCAGGATGTGGTGATTGGATTTGAGACCCGGTTGCGTCGGATAAAGCGCGATGGCGAGCGTGCATTCAATAATCATGGTAATGGCGCTGCACAAAAGGAGGAAGACAAGGGGTCCAGCGTCGAACCTGAAGCGGAGCCTGAGCCTGAAGTTTCCATTCTACCCGTGCCCCGCGAGGGTGGCAGAGAGAAGGAGGCGGCGTTTATCCCGCCTGTCGTTATCGGGCGGAGCCAGGAGGAAGTATTGGAAGCGCTGGGTAGGGTTGAAACTGTTTCTGAAGCAGAGGATCCTGTGAGTGGGTCAAACGTTGATCCGGAGGAGGCAGTATCACGCCTCGCATGGGAAGTGGAAGGTGGCGCAGAGATCGTCCATACGGAGCTGTGATGGGGGATCTAAACAGGGCCTGTTTGCTATGTTGTTAGACATTTGATTCGGATATGGTTATGCATCTTAGTACGAGTATGATCGCTCTCCCTGTGGTGACAGTATTGAGTCGGACATGAATCATGAGAACGAAGCGGTAGATGCGTTTGGTTTAGGTCAGGGTGGGTTGCCATGCAAGAGTCTCGTGGCTTCTGCATGGGCACCACGCTACCGACGTTGGACAATTACGGGACCGAAACCCCTTCTAGACCCTAAGGTACGCGACTCATCTTGCTAGGAGAAGGGCCCGCGGAAAGTCGCGCACGTGGGAAGAAGGCAGCGGACCAGGCAAGCCAAGATCTGCAGCTGGTATCTGGTGGGGAAAGAGGTCGAAAGTGACCGTGGACGACATGCGGTGGGGAACTACTGGTGATGGCATTGGAAGGTACCAGATTGCCTCCGTGTGGCGTTCGCTCACGTCCATGTCCAAATCACGGTTGTTAGGTACTTGAATACATAAGTACAATCGCGTAGGCGAGGTTCTGGAGCCAATTGTCCAAAGTCTCGTCATGGTCGTGTGGAGTCCAAACCTTCTCGTTGCCCTTTCCGATTGACATAGTTTGGAAATTAATAAGAAAACCTCCGTTTCACTTGTGCCGAACATCAATCAGTTGTATATAGCATAGAATTCAAAAAAAAAAAGTGATACAAATGAATTGTTAGAATTAGCGCTCCAGATAGGAGCGAAACCACAGGACTGAGGCAGTGGAAGACATATCTGGAATTACTCGTCAGCCGGGTCGTCCTCTCTCTTCCACCGCAAGTTCGACTCGTAAAACATGATGAGCTGGTTCAGAAAAACAATCAGTGTCAGTCGAATAGTCACAAGCGAGCACCCACCTTCTGGGGGAACTTCTCTGCGCAGATGCGCGAGTTCTCCCGTACACGCTTATTGTCACGTTTCCTAGGCTGACTGTCAGTACGGGCGGACGGGACCAAGGACGAACAACTTGCAGAGTGAAAAATACGTAGAGCTCGTTATCCCCTTCTCGCTCGACCGTGTCGATTGATTCTATAAGGTCCTCCCATGACGAAACCTTCATGTGCTTCTTCATGTTACCAATGATTTCGTCGTCCTCGTCGGAATCACGCTTGTTGTCCTGCCGAGCGACGCCGTTGCTCTTCCGAGGTTTTTTCTTTGCCCTGTGCTCATCCTCGTCATCGTCCCGAAGCTCCTGTTTGTCTGACGGTAACTCTTCCTTCCTGGGCCTACCCCGCTTCTTTACATGAGTCTCTGGTTCGGCGGATGTCTCCACGTCCGCGAGGGATTTCCTCGAGGGCTTTTCAACGAGTTTGGACTTTGGCTTGACAGGCTCCGACTTGCGAGGGCCGACTTTGTTCTTTTTCTTTTCTGCCCAAAACTGGTCGATGAGCTGCTTTGCGTTGCTGAAACACAGTCAGCGAGGTGGCCATTGAATACAGAAAACTTAAACCACACACCCTGCATCTCGCTCATCTACCCAACTGTTATGCTCCTCTGCGTAATTTTTCCACTTGACGAGATACCCCATGCGACCCTTTGTCACGGGGGGGGAGGGGGTACGCATACGGTCCGTGATCATGGCAAAGCAACAACCATCAAAGGACTCACCCCGGGGAACTGTCCTTTTTTCGCGTCGATGATTCGTTCTATTTCGTACTCTTCCTCCTCCTCCTCTTCCTCGACTTCTGCTGCTGTCTCTTCGGGCTCCTCGTTCACCTCCTTCTCCACCTCTTCGACATCGGATTCAGAGGCAGACACGGCCCGTCGTTTCTTTGAACTGTACGTTTTCTTGGTGGACCCGGTCTGGACTAGTTCTGTTTCGCTTTCAGAAGTGACGTCTGTAGCGCGTGGCATCGTTTAGAAATCTCGGCGCGTCAAGCTGCAGAGGTCGAATTTCCACGAACACGAGTCTTCGCAACCCAACAATGGCGCGTTGGTGGCACCAAAGACAAGCGTGAGAACTTTCTTGTTCACACCCCCCTTCATATCTACATTTGGAAATAAGACCCCTAACCAGGATCGAGAGACTTGGACTCCAAGACAGCGCCCACATGCAGTCCAGTCGAGATGTAGTATACTTGCCCCGGTATCTGTGAATCGTCAAGCTGCATAGGTTTCCTCGGCGACTTGGGCTGCTTGGCAACAACAGACCGCGTAAGACGGGAATGAGGGAGCAAAGGAATAATCTTAGCAGCGTAGCTAGGCTCAGAAAGGGCATAATTTCGTGGAGCAAGAGCAACGACCAGCACAAAAAAAGCAACGGAACGGAACCAAGTTACATTAGTCTCTCTACCTCCGAGACGGGCTGGCACTCCGTCCACGTGCTTCTCTTCCTCTGCCCTTTTTTGGTCCCGAGGGCGGTGGCCGCACAAAGGCGTAGTCGCATTGTATGGCCTGTTCCAATAACGGCGTCCCCGACGCGCCATCGATGGCCGCCTGTGCTTCTGCCATCGTCTCATACTCGACCAACGCATAGCCCTTGTGATGTGATACACGTCAATGGGCGCGCCGGAAGTGAGAAGATAGCGGCGCGCACCTTGACATAGCCAGTACGACGATCCAGGTTGAGATGGAGATTTTTGATCTCACCAAACTCGGCAAACTTATCGGTGACGTCTTCCTCGGTTGCCTCTTCGTGTACATTGGTGACCAAGACAATCCAACCCTCGACAGCTGTGCATGTGCAAAACGGGTATCAGAGTGGAGGGACGGGAAAGCGCTCAGTGAAGCACATGGCTAGACATACAGCGGGCTGCTCGGGTGTCCGAGTTGGCATGAGAAGATTCGACTCTATCGTAAGTTGCTTCTGCGCTGACCGCGCCCTCGTTTCCACCTAGCGCAGCGGAAATACATTGTGGTTAAACCTGAAAGGGGAGCTTGGCAAAGGCAACGACTTGCCTGCTGTGCTGTGAAAGCCTCTGCCTCTGCGTCTCACGGTGCCTGCATTGGCAACTGCAAAGATGGTGAATAAACACAAGGCCGGAGGAAACTAGAAACATATTTACCCTCGTCGATATTCATCTCATCCTCTGACATTGTGGTTTTGGGAAGAAAGTGTGACAAGTGTGACAGGATGTTTTTGCCGGCGGAAAGTCGTTGCCACGTGCTCCGCTGGTGCAATTGAATTCTGTAACGTTACAGTGTACACAGCCAACCAGCCCAGTGACTGAGTGACTTGACAGAGCTGAGCGAGGGCATCGGAACTGCAGTGACCCTCTTCCAGCTCTGCTCGTTTCGTCGTCCCTTGAAACGAGTCGACTTGACCCAGACATATGTTTCGGTCTAGTTATGTAATCAGGCTCTCTATGGAACACGACGATCTACTCCATGAATTGACGGCCCTTCAAGGAGGATGGTGTCACGCGTCGGTTCGTTGACCCCATTCACGTAGCCTTTTCTTTAGTACTTCGCCGCTCCTCAGGCTCAGGCTGTCACGTCCCGGAACTGGTTGGGCCCTACATGTGCCTGGTTGGATCTACACCGCCTCAATGCATCGAGATCTCGGCCTTTCCGAAACTTTATGCGCAAATGTAAATACATATTTCCCGAAGCACAAGCATTTTTCCTTCTCACACACAAATCTACCTTCGCGACAGTGACAGGTGTTCCTAGACTCAGGGTATTCATTGTTCAAGTATTTAAAGCCGTCCGGTTTTGCCTTCGGTCTCCAGCATCTTCAACACTTCCTCTGCTCTCGTCAGACACTTCATCACTCTTCTCCACCACGTGCAACATGAACCCTGTTCCTCTCATCAACCACCCTTGCACGGTTTGCTGCAGGCCGACCTCCATGTGGTGCAGCCGCTGCCAAACCGCGTGGTATTGCACCACGGAGCACCTCCAGAGCGTGAGCATCTTCCTTCGTCCTCGTGGCACGCGATCTGTCATAAACTCACGCGACCCCACGCGCCGCTCTCTAGGACTGGTCTCGCCATCGCAAGGAATGCGTCCCCGCGACCCACGCGCAGAACTATAACATGATTGCCACTCCGCCCCCAGCGGAGCAGCAGTTAATCATGGTGTCCGCTATCCTCTTTTCCCCTGAAGAAGGTTTGTGACTCTTTGGACGCGTCAGGTGCGCGTTTATTGATGCCGTTACAATCCTTCGCAGAGCGCCCAAGAATCATCACCGTCAAGTGCCGGCCGTCACAAGTTCCGTCACAAGGCATCTGTCCACAGCCACTCGTTAGCGGCCACTTCCCTGATGGTCACGCGGAGAGCATTGTCTTGACACAGGGGCTGAATGGAGAGCCACTTAGATTCCCGCTTCACTTGTGGTATTCCCCGACCGCATTGTCGCGCAGTGCCCCTGTCAACCGTGCCATCTACCACATCACCTCTGGCGCCGCTCTCAAGGCATGGTGCGGAACGGTCGTCGTTCTCAAGTTCAACGGCTCGCGAAGGCAGGGGTACTCTGACGCCGGATCAAACGACTTGCCAGCGTTGTCGGCCTACTTCCTTGCTTACAAGTAAACGCGTAACGCGTTCGTATATTATTTGTAATTAAAGTTAACATGTGAGCGTGCTCTTCTTCTCACTGCACCACAATGATGCTGATGATTCGTTCTGTGCCACAGGAAGCCTAGAGCTCATATAGTATTTATCTATTCTGCTGTCCATTAAACTTTGTAGCTTTGACTGTCTCTGTTTTCTTTATCTATTATATCGACCATATCGATAACTGTTATCATAGCATCAATAGATGGTACCGTTGCGTACCTTGGTTTGGTACACGTTACATTAAGACCCTGCCTTGGCGAAAGATCCGAATGGCGATCAAGGATTAACGCGAACGTGTTGGTGGGAAGATGCAGTTCTTCAGTTGACATACTTTTGCCATGGTTCGACACTTGAGGCAGATAAATACACGCTACTGTCAGATGGTAGACTTACGTAAGTCAACATAAGCTAATACCAATTACCCAGCAATCTTCAAGTCGAATTGAAAACGTTCAAACCATGCTTTCTTTTGTTTCTTTTTCGAAGCCAATTGATCTCGCGTATCATCCGACTACGCGTCATCATCCTGATGTTGGTGACCCCATGGACGTCGACGATCTCGACACCACTGCACTCAAGCTAACCTATCCAGGTGAAACGATTACATCCGCTCATGATTCAATGCGGTGAGCGCAACTCTGCACAGGTATTTCAGACCGCCGCTCAAAAATAGGGGTATGTTAGCGGTCATGGGACGTACGTGGACAAGGAACAGGTCATTGCCTCCGTCGCCGGCAGTGTGGAACGAGTCAACAAACTAGTCACCGTTCGCGCAGTTCGCACCAGGTGAGCACACGCTCCATTCCATCTACGTCACGTCACGACCCCTATCTCGCATCGCTCAAGGTACAATCCTGAAGTCGGCGATCTTGTTGTGGGACGTATTACGGAGGTCCGTCTGTCCGGATCTTGAGAGTTCAATTAATTTTATGATTTTTTGGGAAAAAAATGATATAGGTTCAGCCCCGGCGATGGAAGGTCGACGCGAATGGGCGGCAGGAGGCCATATTGATGCTTTCGTCCGTCAACCTGCCTGGTGGGGTTCAGGCATGTTGTTTTCCCTCTCGCTTCGCTTCCGCAGTCGCATGACGTGTAGGGGTTTTTTTTCCCTTGGCCTCCAGCGCCGAAAATTGGAAAGCGATGAGCTTCAGATGCGGACCTTTTTTGAAGAGGGGGATCTCCTTGTCGCGGAGGTCCAAGCCTTTTTCTCAGATGGCGCCATGTCGCTCCACACGCGTTCGCTCAAGTATGGCAAGGTGGATCAGGTAGTTTGCCCCATGACACTCTATTTTACTCACGATACTCCTAGCTGCGAAACGGACAGCTAGTCGTCGTCCCACCCGCCCTGATTCGGCGTCTAAAATCACATTTTATTTCACTCCCCTGTGGAGTTGACTTAATTCTTGGATTAAATGGTTACATATGGGTCAGCAAGCATGTCCAAGACAGTGACCATGGGGAAGAGGGCTTTGATGCAGAAGCCGTTTACTCCAATCAGAATGACGTACGCAAAGTTGTCCCCTGTTTCGTGGTAATGGTATTCATCCACCTCCCCTCAAGGATATTGATATCGCAACGCGTACTGCCATTGCGCGTATTAGCAATATCATCCGTCTTCTAGCGGAGCATTTTATTCCATTAACAGACACCCGCCTTCTGGAGGCGTACGATTGGGTGATTGAACAAGAAGTGGATACCAAAGACCTAGTCCACGGGGATGTGGGAGAGGCACTCGTAGCGCTGGTAGGTAGCGATAGAGGATGATAGTTTTATATCCTACATGTCATCGCCATCGTCATTATTGGTGGCTTCCTCGTCTTCGCTGCCCTCGACCTCGTTCTCGTCGTGGTCAGTACTATTCTCATCCTCGTCCTCGTCTCCCTCTTCCTCGTCCTCGTCATCCTCATCCATCGTCTGGTCCGCTGCGTCCACTGGCGGTGGAGGTGGTTGCGGCGGTGGATGATGGTGCGCCTGACCAGTTGCTCCATTGGCCATCTTCCTTGCCTCGGCGGCGCGTTTCATCTCTTCCTTTTCTTCGTCGACAGGGAGCAATTGTTCCAATGCAAGATCCTTCCATCGCAACGCACCATTAACGCCGCCACCACCGTAACCCATGTCTTCAAACAGGGCTCTAGAGGTGGGATCGTACGGAGGCCTTGGTCGCGCAGCCGGATGCTTTATGTTTGTGGGATTTCCGTACGGGTAAGAGGGGTGAACCTGTGAAGGCAGGACTGGAGGTGACGGTCAGCTTGGGAAAATGGTACCTGCACCAATGCGGTGAACGAGAACACACTGTCAGAATCGTCGGGATTTGGCGGTATCATGTGGGCGGGGATGTCGAGATCTATGCGTCACAATTCACGGCAACTTCATGGAATAAGGGCACGAAGTCGCACCGTCGTCAGATATCTCGCCCGAAATATACTCAAGGCTATCGATCGTGTCAATGACTTTGAGGTCATGCTCAGTCATGTGCAGGTAACAGTATGTAAGGTCCTAGAGATTCCAGTTATGGTTTAGCGTGAGAGGATGAGTGAACTGCTGACTGTCATGGTGGCGCTTTCGAGACCTCGGGGGCGGTGTCTTTGATAGGCTAATCTGCCAGAACCCTTCCCGTGGTTGACTCGGAGAGAATCAAGGGCCACTAGGCGGTGGTGACTCGTGGCACTAGTGCGATGCTCAGAAGTGGCTGTGCCTATGTCGCTGAGTTGGGCTGTGGCAAGCGCTGAATTCCAGTTCATTCATTCGAGAGTTGCAGCTCCTTCGATTATCGCAAACTTTGTCTGAAACACGTTCCACCAAGTCATTCATGGACTCACGGCTGTGTTCCATACATGCCACTGATCTCTCCACTATATTGACACATGTAGAAGTCACTTGAATTCCCCTTTTCGAGCTGGCGCTACGGATCGATTACGTACGTGTCTTCCTTTGTTTCTCAGAATGGTAGCTTCAAGTTCCACCAAGTCCTCTCGACGGCCGTCACGTCAATTTTTTTTTCTCTTGCACTAGGCAACATTCGCAGCCGATCGGGGTGATCCCTGGTGCGCAACTTTTGAGCGCATGGCTATCACTGCTCACTCTCCGCTCATTCGGAGCCGAGTTTCCTGTGTCGTGATCAAGCGTGACCCGGCTATCCCACAAAGGTGGGAAGCTCTTCTGGGCGAGATTTTTGCCCCATCGGTGCCGTATATCCTCGTCGTCACGGCCAGACCAAAAAAAAACGGGTGGAATGGTCCCAAGAACAGCAACGTCACGGTGAACTGAGCTTCCGTTTCCCCCCCAAAGCAACCCATCCGCCATCTTCGAAACAGGGGTCAGGCAGAATAGTCAACCCGGAAGAGAGGACGCCACAGGGTTCTGTCCGTAGGGTTTTTTTCGCCACCAGGCACTCTGAAAATAACAATAACGTGCAACATTTACGGAATATCTCACCACATCTCTCAGACGCCGATCACTTGTGGGTCGTGCGAGAAAGGTGTCTTATCGTCGACTGTACGAAACTTGACACGCGAACGACGATGGCTGTTTTGAAAGACAAAGACATATTCGTAACATGAATCACATCCCTTGACAACTTTTCATGGATGCTGTGTCACTACTAGGCTGCAGTGTCCCTGCTAAGGCAAGTTCGCTTTTTCCTAGTCCCGAGTTTGTTGATCCGGGCTTGTGCCACAGATGATCGGGGCTTTTCGGATTCACAAATCTCGCTGTTGTTACACACTAGCCTCGTCGCGTCAGGACTTCTACAACGTTCTACCTTGCATTGAGTTCATATTACAATCCCCGCCATCTTCCGGTTCTATATGAGTATAGCCTCAGATCTATCTATGTAACAGCCACCCTGAGTCACAATTGAAATATTGACGCCAGCAAGATACATGTTGTGGCGATAAGGTACGTTCACCCCAATATCTGCTGGCGCTTCTCATTACATGTCAATCGTGATCTGAGCAGTGACCAATCATATCAATGTGCGCGACTTAGCCGAAGAACCAGATATGACTTAGTCCCTCCTAGTCCCCGCCCCCCCAGAAGCATGGTAACCATGCCCCAGATTCTTAGTAAGTTTATGAATTGGTCGGACCGAGACATCTTCGATGACTCCTTGATGAAGCCCCTGTTTCAGTACAACTTCCATTCTATTGAAGTAACAGGGACTCTTCAATTGTATTGACTATACCTTTTTGCGCTTTGTAACATCCCGCAAAAATCCTGGACCCGCTGACGTGACCAACTAGCTTCGTCCCACGCATTCTCACTACGCTGGTTGCGTAAGATGGCGAACGCTCTGCCACACGAGCACTGCCCCTACTTTGCCCAACTCAACTCTAGTCTCGTTCGGCTGGATTACGCACATCGCCAAAAGGACTAGTGCAGGTGCGAAACTTTGCGCGAAAGTTTGAAACACACGTGCTCACCTTCCCTCACGTCCCCCGCACGGAACTACCATCAAACGGCAAGTGCGTTGTAAACGCCTCATCTAGGCAGTGTGAGACGCGTACATGCCATCACATGGTCCTTTTTCGCTTTTTTCTTCCATATTTCTTAAATTTTATTTTGGGTTTAGTGTCACGTCCAAAGGGCGTGCGTATGCGTGCGACGATGACGCGTGCCGTCGGGGCCGTTGTCACCCCACTCTGCAGCATCTCGTTGGTGTCAGTTCCACGGTGGACAAGGAAACGAGGAAATCGACATTCCTCTCCTTCTCAACCCGACGCTCCCCGAACCCAATCCGGGAGTATGGCTGCTTCGTTGAATGGACGGAGCAAGCCCGCCCGATCGGTCCCCCGGACGCGTCAAAGACGATGACAGACGATGACACGCATACACATGGTTTACCAACCAAGGCCGAAAACCCGACGATAGAACGCCCAGCCTTCTCTCACGTGTCGGCGCCAAGTAGTCTGGGAACCTGCTGAGAACTTGCTGAGACTTGGCTTTGAACATATGAACGATCAGCAAGATTCACGTTTGAGTACGTTGTCGATCCCCGCGGAAGAAAAAAAGTGAATCGCCGTGTAAGGCGGCGGGGATCTTCGTTTTGAACCCCCCCCCTGTCACCGGTGTCTGCTTTGATCACCGCCCCGCCCACTGCCAGCGAACCCTTGCGTGGCTTTTGCTTCCGCGCTCCCGATAGGCTGCGCATTCCGTTGGTACCCGGTCTTTTTTTAACAAGTCCATCCGGGCATAAACATTGTCCTCCAGTACTCACGGGTTTATACACACAATTTTATACATGGAAAAAAAAATACCATGCGGGTCAAAATGTCTATGATGCAGTTCGGCGCTTGTTGTTTGGTATGATGACTATATGTACATGTATCTTATCGCTCCCCCGCCATCGCCCTCTCCGCACGAATCATACCCGTTCTGGGCAACTCTGTCTTCTTTTCATCCACCGTCTGCTCCGCCTTGTCTGCCTCGAGGTTCTGTAACCGCATTTCGACTAGGAACTCCTTGTCCCGAATCGACTGCGACCAGCTGGATAGAACGGTCATCGCGGAGACGACCAAGCGAGACAAGCCAACGACGGCAAAGATCCCAGGATATACATGCACAACTAGAATATGACGCACGCGCATCAGAACACTGGGACTAACAGGCATCGACAGCAGAACTTACACAAGAACTTGTTGCCCAAGGGGACCTGCAACAATTCCTGTACAACATACACGGCCCCTGCTGGGATGAGCAGCATCGTGAGAGAACCCACCACCAACGGGAGAATGAGCTCCTTGGTCGCGTGACGGAGATCAGGATGCGTCCATCCGTTGTTCAGCAACTATGGTTTCAAGTAACGTGAGCCCACAACATCGAGTAATAAACTGATGATACGTACGACATGCAGGGCGTCATATCGTCTCCGTGGCAGCTGTAGCCTCCGACGGAGCCGAATGATTATCTTGCAGTACACAAGCCCAAGGGACCACATATCGACCAGCCGAATGGTTGGGACCATCATCGGATACAGCGTTAGCCGTGTTGGCAGGACGATATAAACGTCCACGATGAGGCCCAGGAGGATCGGGATGACGACACCGAAGAAGACGGCCATGTATGTGATCTTGGTGGCCCAGAGGAGACTCTGCTTTGCAAAGTACACCGCGAAATCTGCTCGGGGACCGTCCCCGGTTATACGCTGACGCCGTCTGTCCATGCTTTCAGCCGCTTTCGCGACTAAATAGCATGCCCAGAGGATATAGAATCCAGCGAGGAATGAATAGCCGTCATGAACCAACGAAGATGAGATCAACGCGAAAAAGTGTCTCCCAACTTGCACCGGGACTGCGACGCAAATAGCTGCAACAACAGCCATAATAGTCCAAACAGCCGTAACAAAGGCAATGATCCTCATGCGGAAACCGGGTGGGAAATACACCACGATGTAATCGTCCTTGACGTCGCGTTTTGCCTTGACTGCCTCTGCATTTTGTGACGCCATCAGGGCTGCTGCTTTCTCGTCCTTTGGGGTGCCGTCTTCACGGACTTCAACAGTGGCGCGCATATCTCGAGGAAGTGCGATATTGTCGCTGGCGGGCACCCGACGGAAAGAACCATCTGGTGTCGTGATCGCTTCTTCGTTGTCCTTTGCGGATCTTCGGAAGAAAGCAACCCAAGTTTTGTACGTTGCTGAAGACTCTTCTTCTCGGTGTCTGTCGCCAAACATGTACGAGGTTAATCGTAGTTTCGCGGCTAAAAACTTCCACATGTGAACAGCCACGCGGTACACGGTCCTGCGCGGCCGCAAATAGCGCATCGTGTATGGTAGCACAATTTGTAGAAACAAAAGATCAATCGGGACTTCGGAAAGGGGCTCCCTGGGGATCCTGCATGGGTGGTTCGAAAACGCAACCAAGAGAAGTCACTACGTACCGAGTCTTCCAGCGTATCGGGAATATAGATCGGTTCCCAATGAAAAGCAAGATTGCGAGGCTCCCGATACCACAAGCAACGACCATCGCGTACATGAACGCGCTGATGAGGAGTTTGCGGAATTGAGTGAAGGTGGGTCTGTCTAAAATGTCGCGGATAGGATGGAAATTTTGGTCCTGAGGGTCCTTGATGAACCACATCGCACCAGCACGCATGATATTTCTGCATCCTCCCAACAGAACAGCAAATTGATACCTACAAGCAGGTCAGCACCCTGAAGAACAATACGAGTGATCGGCTTACATGAACATGGTCCCTGCGACCCAGTGGTAGAACATTGCTGTCAAGGGAGCTTGCGTGAAGGATGCCATCCTTGATTCAAGGGACGCCTCTGGGAATACCCATATCGTGCAAACATCTAGCATGGTGCCACACCCGAGTGGGAAGATGATGAGCTCGATGATAATGAACATTGCCACCTATACCACATCAGCACCACCTCACGTCAGCGCCGACCAGAGAATGCATACCTTCACGACCAACAGCTGCTGGCGGACAGCGTTCCTGACCGCTCTACCAGCAGTCCTCGCGTTCCCTACAGTGAATACGTTCAAGTAGAGCGCCAAGATGACACCGACGACCCCATAGCCCAGCACTACGGCAAATGCGCGTTCACTGCTTCCATGGCCCAAAGTCAAGCGGATCCACGACTGCTGGAAGTGATCGGTGAAGAGTCTCACTTCTCGACCGACATAAGCGAAACGAGGCTCCAGGAGCTGTGCAATGGTCGAGTTGCTTTCGAAAAAGTCATTTATCCTTTGTGAGAGATGGTGCGGGCGTTCTTGAGGTGGTGATTGGAACCACAGTGATGCAGCTGCAGACAACTCTGATCCTTTCGAAGCCTGAAAAATTATTGAGAAAACACGGTGACTGGATTTGTAGGTATGGCGTACCACCCATGAAGTTATATCGTGCGACTGAGAGGAAACTACCGAAGGCGGGTCCGAACTCCCGGAGAAAAAGGTGACGAGACCAAGTACATTCGATAGGAAGAATCTCGATGTCTTGTAGAAGAATGGAAAGAGGAACCGACCGAGAACAAGGGTGAAGAAATCCACAAATGGATCTGTGACAATGCGCATTCCTCGAATAGGAAGATGGAGGATATACAGAGCTCTTTGAGGATCCAGCTAAAAGACGAACGCGTTAGGAAGGACTGGTTTTAGATCGCTATGACGTACTGATAAGAGCGCAGCTGTTTTTCCGAGCGTGAAGGGAAGCCATACTCCAAAACCAATAGCAGTATCCAGCACAAAGATCATTAAGATCACCTATGAATGTGTTAGCGAAGATATCAAAACGGATATTGTAAACTGACATTTTGCACGACGCCAAATATTGGACCACGGAGCCCGATGGCTATCGTAGATTGAGTTTCATGGAGCTACTCATGTATCGTGAGCCTACCTTCAAGTGCGCCCTCCATATCATCCTCGACGGCAGCTTCCAGATCGTCCACAGCGTCATTCATCTGTTCCGCTGGGAGCTGAGCCTGGGCCTGGGGTTGTGGTTGCGCCCCTGGTCCGTTTGGAACGTTGAAATCCCCAATATCCACAGCCTCATCCTCATCCTCATCCTCGTCTTCACGGTCCGCGTCCGCGTCCCAGAATATACGTTCCGGCTCGTCGTCGTCTGTGTCATCTTCATCATCGGGAGCTGCCTCCAAGGGCGGTAGTTCCTCGTTATCTGCGAGGTGATCATGCTCAAACCTGTGTACTTCTCGGGGGATATCCATGTGATCACCGTCGGCGTCAACGGAACCGAGCGTCGCAGGTCGAGGATCGCGGAAATAGTGCTCAAATTCTTCTTCCATCTCATCCCTCGACCTCTTCTTCCTGTCCATGTCCCTGACGGCCATATTTGATGGATCCGTTGCTAACACTTCCGGTGGGCAGCTCCTTCGCATGTGCTCCGAGGAAGATACGCGGTGAAAACCACTAGAACCCAGGCTATCTTCGATGGTGACGGAACTATTCGATACCGGCAAGTGCGTGAAACTGAAGTCCGAAGCAGTCGGCGACGATGCCGCGGGAGATGTTTTGGAAACAGTTTCATTTACAATAGGTGGCGTCATGGGACGTGGGGATAGAGACCGGGGGGAAAGGTCGGGAGAAAACACGATCGATCGACGACGGGGTTCATCCTCCGGGATCGGGGAACCTGTCATCATCGCCGTCTGTAATGCTACCAGAGATCGCGCTGGCATCTCAGGAACCGGTTCTCGGATGGCTTCTTCTACGTTCCTGTCCGCTGGAACTCTGAATGTGAACTCAAAAGAGGTGGGTTCTATGGCAGTAGAACGACTTGAAAGCGACTCCGAGAGTGATGATGATAAGTCAAAATTCGAGCTGCCGATTAAGGAGGGACCGGCTTCTGTGAGGGGTCCGTTGCTCTCATAACCATCGCCGTCATCGATTCGCCTGCGCATGCGCCTCCGGACATCCGATGCAGCCGGCACAGGGTCTGCAGTAACGCCTTCTCTTTCCTTTCCTTTACCAGCGTCTGCCGATGGTATGACAAGTTTTTCCGCTGGTAGAACCGCTGGCAACGGTGGGACAAACAGAGGTTCGACGCGGGGATTTTGAGGTCGACGTATCGGATCCCGTAGAAGTTCTAGACGTTCTACATCGTCAAAGTGTCGCGGAAGGGCTTCGAAACGAGGGTTCGGTGGAATAGGACGATGTGGACGCCAAAGCCTCGCTTGACGGCGTGGCTCGGCATCTGCATCAAGTGGGCCATGTCTTTGGGGAACAAGCAAGGGAGCGTTCACATCTTGTGCAGGTTGGTTTGCGGGTGGTGGGTTGGGAACAGGGGGGTCTTGGGGTTGAATACCAGCAATTTCATCCTCTTCAAAAACACCTGGTCGTGCATTCTGCGATATCCACTCGCGAAGGAGAAACACGGCCACAAAGATCAGCACAATTAAAGACGCAATAATTTGGCCAGCGAATATGTCGGACGACATGGTCTGCCAGAATGCACGAGACGTAAAGTGATGGAGTATTGTTGCATTCTTGAACGAAGAGATGGTATCATTGCCGGCTGTCAAGGTTTGGACGATCCCGACGAGTCGAACATCTGTGGGCCTCTCACGACCACTGATCCACCATGCACTGGATAATTTTCAGTATCTTGGGATAGGGACACGTATAAAAGGGACGCACGTTGATTCCCCCATTGTAAAATAAACTCTCCATGTCCAGATAGTGATCCAAGGGAGTAAAGCCAGCCAAACGATTGCAATGAGAATGGCGCGGACTCCGAAGAGAGATGCAAAGAATGCTTGCTGTGCAAGTCGGCGGATAAGTAATAGAGGCGGTAGTGAAGTGGGCATGTCAGAAGCATAAACTGGTTGCTAGCTCAGAACCCACACGGATAAAGACTTTAGGGGCCGAGCTTACCTTTCGTAAAAGAGTAGGGGTGTTTGCAGACATCGCAGGTTTTCTTCTTGCTGTGAGACAACCACGTTGTTAAACTGTGGGATAGATGAGATCAGTATAAAAGAGGAAGGAATAGAGTCGAGCTGACCAGTCTTGATGGATGTACCGGATGGTGCCAGAGCATTTACAGGGATAAAAGAGTGGCTGGCCAGGTTCTCCCGGCGCGCTGCATATTCGACACGTATCTTTGGGTATCATGAGCACTCCAGAATCACAGAATGTAAGAATTTTGCAGACCTTGCTCTTCGGCTTCTTGCATGCGTGGTTAGTCCAGCTAGAGTTAGGGACTGAGACGATGGTGGATCGATATGAGTGCGTGTTCTGAAAAGGCCGAGACTTGTCGTGAATGTGAGGTTGACGATGGGGAGTGCTTGCTGTCGCTGATTCTTCCAAGTAAATGGAGAAAGGGACAGCTGCAAGTTGAGTGCAAGTTGAAAGAATAATTGTTGGCGTCAGTCGCTGCTTGCTCGGCTGGTAAACAACGCCAAAGCGAGTCATTGACACCGCGCCGGCGAACTGCTTCAAGTTGGCCGCAGTCTCAAACATTCATTTGCTGGCTGCGGGTCTTTGTCTGGCACCGAATTTCTTAGTAGAGTGTGTGGCCGGAAGTAACAGGCTGCGCAAGGGACTTGGCGTTGGGGGGACTCGGACCCATACTACTAGTAGCTTTGGAAACGGAAATCCACACATGCACATGAAATGTTCATCATCTGAAACGAGTCTACTGGCCTCCCTTTCGTTTCTCAAGGTCCTCGCCTTTCCCGCCCAAAGAGTCCGTCGGGGACTTGTGGTCATAATCCACGTCTGCATCATCAGCCGTAATAAGCTTTTCCACAAACGTCCCCTGCGCAGGGAACATCACAGAGGTGACGTAGTACACCACGCACGACACCATAAACTATCGGGAGGTATCAGCCATTTAAGCGGTGGAAAGTCTGAAAGTGTCTCGAACTTACGCCATACAGCCATGCGATATCAAACAGGTGACTCGCATATCCTACGTTGATGGCCGGGTTGATGGAGTTAATGAGACCTGGGAGCGTCGGTACCACAGTAACGAGCATAGCGAGGACGGCACGCCAGTTCTTTGGACACGTCAGATATGTAACGACGTGTGAAAGGGCGTGCAACTGACGAATCCACCAGTGTACCTGTATCGGCCGTTTGGATCGTACATCGCAGGAACATCCACCTTGCCTCTGTGGACCAACCAAAACTGTCGAAAC
Source organism: Boletus rubescentipes (assembly GCA_038092775.1). NCBI lineage: Eukaryota > Fungi > Basidiomycota > Agaricomycetes > Boletales > Boletaceae > Boletus > Boletus rubescentipes. The sequence continues at coordinate 20,579 of JBBPRA010000059.1, forward strand.
GATGATCAGACGGCAAGTCGTTCTATCTCTGCACTAAATACGCACGTCTGTGACCATAATCCCCGCGAACGGACCCAAGAAAATAGTATATCCGTTCATGAAGCTCAAGAAGCCTTCGGCGCTGTTCCATAATATAGTCAGTCCGGCGATCCCTTGGAGATGAGAAGCTTACTTTGCCAAGATCTCCCAGGGGCACAAGGCCCAGCCACCAATGAAAGCACAAATTATTTGCCCGCGTCTGATGTTGATATACTGTAAATCTCGTCAAGGCACTGACGACAAGTTGGTGGAGCAACCCACCTTGGGAAATAAAACTGTCATATCATTTCCAGCACCGAGTGAATTCGCGCTGATATTCGTTCCAACGGTTGTGAGGGCAAACGCGAAAGAGGCGAAGAAAGCGGCAGCGCGGTTATCCCATTTGTCGATGAGGAGCAAGGGATCCCAGAGCACTTCCCCGTATAGCTGGATCCCCGCGCTCGTGACCGCAATGCCAGCAAAGCTACAGAGTACGAATGCGATGGGGATAATGAATGGCTGCACGTATTGACTGTCAGACGTTTCATTAATGCCAGATCTCTGTTCAGGTGAGGTTGCTTACGCTTTCTCGTCTTTCGCGTATCGCTGCCATGGCATTCAGTTGGACCATACACTTTCAGAGATGGGAACTCACAGTAAAGTCAGGGATATTGACAGACAAACTGGAGTAAATACCCAGCGCACTGTTCAGTGCACTCAGCCAATTCCAAGAAAACTGTGTCCCGGTTATGGTTGCATGCTCGGTGAAAAGCCCGCTGGATGGTGGAACACGAACAAACGCCCAGATGACCATTGCTAGCCACGCTATCGGGACTATCACGCCCTTTACGAAGAACAAAAACCTCACTTTGTGTGGTGAGATGAGCATGAAGGGAAACTGGATCAGCCAATAGATGAAGTAGCATAGGAGACCTAAAAAAAGGTGAACGAATGCACAATTTGCTCATCCCATCAGTTTTACCTGAACTAGTGATGGTTGCGTTTGGAGAAAAATGGTTTGGCATCCTTGCGATCGATGGCCAAATAGCTTTTATCATCTTGCGAGAATATATAAGTTCCTCTACGAGTGCGCAACATTCCACATGACGCGTAACCTACCTGATATACACATTGTGACCCATTATACGACTGATAGATCATTAACGAAGCTGGCCGCAATGACAACGATGAAATTCCCTACCTGGATACCGAACCAGAACATGGAAAGGATGACACGACTGAACACAGTGAAGTAGCTAAACCAGAAGCCAAACGACGATCTGTTCAAGACGGGAAATGCGACATGAAGCCGGGCACCAATAGTTCCGTTGAGTACCATGACCACGGAAATAATGCTATAACCCGCGGCGATGCATGGAAGGGCCTGACGCCTTTGAGGATTTGAGCGTTTTTAGAATCGCTAACAAAACAAGAGGATGCACCAAGACAGGCCAATCGCCAACATGGAACTAGCAAGTTCCCAAACCGCAAGGTTCGTCGCATCGGATAACCAATAACATATCTCCACAGTAGAGCATGAGATGGTTGCAGGACATCAAGGGCACGAAGCACACACATAGTTCCAGGTCCTGGGACAGCAGGTAAACTCGGCTCGTGACGCAAAAACGACGCTACTCACGTCCAGGTCCTTAGGCGGCGGGGAACCGGGTCCATATCCTTGTTACTCCAACCATGAGCGGCGAACGTTGTCTCCTCTGGTTCAAGGGCCCAGGTCGATGGTCGAAGAAGGTCAAGTGCATGTTGTGTGGAGAGCTGCATCGCTCAAGTTGGCAGGGTAGGGTTACGGTGCAGAAGCGAACGTAATTTCAATATTTTCGAAAAAGATAAGGAAAGGAAAGGGAGTGCGAACGCCAGGATGCTGCGACGCTATCTACATACATGTCAATGTCAATAATACAGCGTGTGTTCATTTGATAAGTAATATCTGAATCGGGCTCGACTCACGATACGGTAACTTGGCGACCTCGGCGATAACGGAAGGAAAGATCCCCCCGGAATTCTTTGGTCAGGCTCCGAGTCGCAGGTCGATAACATGACCGATGGATATGCGTTTTGTATTGTCGCCAACGATTGACCGGCGGGCCCGAGTACTGGTTCGAACAGTATCGCGTGCAGGTATAGTAGTCTCGAACCAGCCTCAGGACAATTGGGACTGGTTCGGGATAAGTGTGCAGGTACTCGAATCCAGTGATTGCCTGAAAACAGATCCTATCGGCGTGTCAGTATATTATTTTTTCATCTAATGAAGCTGGAACGGAACCTGACAGTGACACGACAGGTGCTCGTCGTCGTCATCCATTGATAAGATTAGCATTATCGGCCCGAACTCGAGCACATGCTCAGGCACTCAATGAGAGATACTTGTGTCGGAAAACGAACACACTATAAGTTTTTGGATAGCTCTAATATCCATCATTGAATACACCAACATTATTGTCACACCAACAACTTCGTGAGCGAGGCAAGGCGTAAGCTGACGCTTGAAGTCTGAGTCAGTGCCGAGAGGTGCGTGCTACAGTAGTGGTGTGACCAGACTGGCCGTCTCGGTTGCGTCGGTCCCCGATCAGGATCACTGATCGACAGCGCCCTCCGCGAATTGAAAACTGGGTGTCTGAACCTATTGAATAATTCTTGCGGTCCGTAGAGACCAGTCACACCTCTCAGCTTGTTAGAAATTACACATCAACAAAATTATACCAGAGGATCGGTTACAAGCACATCGATAACCTAACTCATCTCTACAAGGAAGTCAGAGAGGAGTCTGCAAATAGCATGTGAACAGGATCTTTAATCCAGGTCATCCACCTCCATGTAATTGTCCGAGTCTGTATCTTGGTACTCGCAGACCTCCTCCTCGGGGACCAACAGATGAGCTTCAAAGCATCCATCATCATCTTCAATGATGTTCCACCTCTCCGGTCGCGCTATCATATCATCTGCGATATACTGCATGTATACTTCCCCATTGTCGTCGTCAGCACTGAGGCGAATATTCCATCCAAGATAGATGCGATTGTATGCTTCGTCGCGGGCGATAAGACCCTCGCCGTGCTTATACTCCACCTCGTATTCGTGGAGCATTCCGATTGTGACTCCGCGCCGGAGACAATTGAGGTCGCTTTCATCGAGCTGGTCAAAGAGGTAGTCGTCCTCGTCGATAACGACACTAGGAGGCTCCCACTGAGGGTATAAATAGGCCCCATCGTACGTTTCGTCCTCGGTCCCGGTCCCATAACTGAACACCTCGTCGTACCAACTAGAATCTTCTTCGTCTTCTTCGTCTATATCTTCGTCTTCGTCTTCATCTTCGCCATCAGTCGCGCCGTAATCATCGATTTCTTCATCGTCATCAGGAAAGAGGCCCTCCCACGGGTCGGAGTCGTTGGATGCCAGATCGCGACCCAGTGAAGCCCCAGTCTGCGAACCTTTCACTTTAGCGATCGCAGCGACAATAGCTTTGATCATGAAGACAGGTATTGGGCGGTGTCGTACACTGGTACGACAGCATGGACAGGTCTTACGTCGACGCAACAAGTAATCAGGATCTGTGTCATCATACATCTCATCGTCGACCGCGGGTGCCTTGCGGAACCACTCTTGGAGGCACGTAACACATAGGATGTGACCACAGGGCGAAAGACTGTTACTGTTCAGAAACAGCACAGCATTAGGTGGCAACATAAAACGCACGCGTATGGCCGATAAAGTAATTCCATGCAAATTTGACACTGCGAATTGCTTTCCACAGTTGTGATAGCCTAAAGTCAGACCGAAAAAGGATCTATCATTCGGCATTAAAAAATATACGAGACCAGCTGACAAACCTCGTCCGATTTCTTTGTCTTGCCGTGTAGCTTAGATAATTGAGATTCAGACTCTTTCAGCCTCTGAGCGGATCAGATCAGATCAACATTACAACGTATTTTCACTGGAAATTACCTACCTGTCTCAAGGTATTATCTTGCTGCTTCAATTCTTCGATGACCTAAATGGCGTTGGCGTCGCCTAAGAGAGTTGGATTAAATTAAATTAACCTTGCTTTGTTTCTTCAGAGTCTTCTTGTTTTCGTGAGCCAGCTAGAAATGAAGTAAGCGACAGGAAAATCAATGTAGTGGAATATATGCGTACCCTTTTCCAGGTATCTAGCTCCCGTTTCATTTTGGCAAACTCGGCGACGGCAAGGGGGCCACTACAGTCAGCGTGCGCGTCCACAATACCATGCGTGTCTCTTCCCGATCCCTCAGCATCAGAAGCAGCGCCCTTGGACGGCAGTCTAACAGATTCTCGAGACTTTGATCTCTCCCTCTTGACTTGGACCTCTGGTGCACGAGAGGTACTTGCATGGGGAGCGTTCTCTGCGAGATGACGATTGTGTGAACGGGGTTTCACTTTGCTCTTGCGTCCACGGTCAGAATTGGTATCGTCGACGGCCACCAGAAAAGATCTCGAGCCTGAGGATGGAAGAGGTAGAGATGGATTTCCAGGTTTCTTTCGCTTATTCGCATCGGCATGAGAAGCGTCAGGTTTGCGGGGCATACGCTGCTCTTGGGTTGGTTGGGCGTCGGGTGACCTCGATCTGCGCCTTCGCTGGTTAGGTAAAGGTAAAGGACTAGATATCGATATTGGTTGTCGTCGCTGAGTATTATTGCGACGTGGACCCCTCGCGGCGGCCGCGGTATTCATTAGGAGATGGAGACGCGTAATAAGCGCTGACGCTGCGGTGCAGCTCAGAAAACCCTATGGGGTGTGTAGTGCGCATCACGACTAACCTTGCTAGTACTTGGAGGTGGCAGAGAGAGAGTTGCAGTCACCGTCGTGGATGGTGGTGAAGGTCAAGACAACAAGACCGGATGATCATTGTCCGACTATAAAGGGACGTGACATTGCGTGACAATGTCACGTGCCTTCGTTGAGCGGAGCGCGTCGGATCGGAATACCTCCTTGAGGTGCTCCTGCAGATCGTTGGTTTTCGTGCTGTTCTTGTTAATTCTCAGAGCAATCCATCGCAGACGGGTTGATGTTCAAGCGACAACTCCAAGGGTCAAGCTAAGGGGAATGCCAATGTTACAACTCAGATGTCTTGGAAATGGAGCCAGTCCCCGTAACCACTGTTCACCGCTTTCAGGGATTCTGGCAAAGATGTGGCATCGATAATGATGCAGGTCTGCCTAAGAGTTCTATCAGGCGGAGGCAGCGGTCCGCACTACCCTGATTTTGCGCCGGTTGTCCTGTTGTCTTGCAGTGCACTCGAAGACGTTCCGCCCCAAAACACCGAGGGTCAGTCGGTGTTCGTAAAGAGTCATCAGATTCACACCGCTTGGACTTTTATCCCACTTTGCAATGTTCTATTGGTTTTCAGCCATCTGTTGGTAGTCTGACAACAGCACAGTTGTGCACCATCATCTGGTTTGTGCCCAGCGAGGTAGCTATGACTCGGTGATTTAAATGCTGCGCTTAACCTTGTCGTTGCGGAACAGCGTCCCATCTTCAGGACTATCTCACGAAGACCGGCGTGAACAGGCGCTGACTTCTCAGGTTTTGCTATGCTCATGCACGCCACGAGTGAATGGGAATGCCCATCTAACACCTCAGATCACCCGCGAACGGTGTTGCATGTACAGGAGTAAGTTTTGCTCACTCCACTTGATGGCAGAAAACCATTCACACGGCTCGTGGCGCGATTTTCCAGACTTGGCTAGGCATCTAGTATGTTTTGGGAAGGTACAAGGATGGCTGGACATCTCGAGAAACATGACCACGTTGATGAAGCAGTCATCAATTGTTCCTGCATGTTCCAAGGCCAGTTGCTTAGGTCAGTCCTTTCAAGGCGCATCACATATAAGCGAATTTCACCACTCCTACTGATCCGCGACGTTGGGTCATGTGGTGAAATCTTCCTAACATGTCATGCGGGAACTTTACAAGGCACGAGGAAACGATCTCGTTCATATGCATGCTCGATCCGAGGACATCGCATTCTCCGATTCCAGTTACTGTGCCTGGTAATATCTGCGACGGGCAGGTAGCTTCTGCCATCATCTCGCCAGCCTCATTGTTTTCAGATGGTGTTTGTCCGGTGATGGGGTCCGGAAAGCTCCCTCGCACCGGAGTCTGGCAATCATTGTCTCACTCTTACACTGCGATTTGCCGAGCCGAGCCGATTTTTAATGAGCAATACTAATGTTTTCATCGTCGGCGCTGCGGCCTAAACAACGGCTGATCATCAACAAGCTGTCCATCCTGGCACGATCCTGGTTCAAACATGCGGTGCTGGGCCAACCCTGTTCCACCCTGTCTCCCTTCTGGCCTGGCATAAGGAGGCACGCAGGTGATCGTAGCCAAGATCAGGGGGCGAAACTAAACCTTGTCTTACTAGATGGCACGCGCTTGAGATTGGAGATCACCGAGGGGCGCCTACGGCACCGTGCCGGCTCGTACAATGACACGTGGTTGCATCATCAGCCCGCAGCCGAAGGGGACGATTCCAGTTGGTGATCGTGATTAGGCAGAGGCGCGTCCGTTCTCCTTCATCGCATTCGGGAGAGTGATCTAAATCCCAAAAGTGGTGCTTCATATACACACGGTACATGATGATATACACGCTGTTGGCTTATCACCATGAACAACCACCGCTCGAGGGCTGAGGGTTTCATTCCGCAAAGCTGGACGACGCTTCACTGCGCCAAACTGAGAACAAGGAAGTGCGCTGCGGTAACTCCATGACAGTGGGTCGACTGATTGTTCATATTGGTCATCAGTTGGCTTCCGGTGCAAGCGCTTCCATGATTCCCTTTTTGGCTGTGAGGATCGCGAACACCAAGGGAGGAGTGCCTTCGACATGGCAGGCCCTACTGGGTATAAGGTATAAAGAGGGTTCGTGTCATGGAGAGGACCATTCAACCAACAAATCACCCCACCTTAGCTGGTTAGTGAGCTTCTGGCTCTCTTGTCATATTTTGGCGAGCTTACCTGCTTCACATCCAGAAGCCAAGTGACATTTATCTTTTGAACTCCATCATACCATCCGAGAAGAACACGATGCGCAGCAACACAAAGGTAAGCGGCGGGTGCCTCAGTCCTGGGTTTGGCTGAAGACTGACTGCTGTGACCCGCTTCTCACCAGACCGCCATCTGGCAATCCTACGCAGCAAAACCAGACCCGACCATTGTCAAAAATGGTACCAATGGAACGAGGAACTGCGGTTGCAGCGGCGGGAATAATGGCGGGAATTCCGCCGGAGGCGCCGCGCGATAGTCAAATCATGGTACCCTAATACTTCAACTCCACCGTGTAGCGTTAGGAATATATCTATTTGTCTCCGCCGGCCCGACCATATCATGATGCCAGCGTGCGGAGTGTTCGCGAGACAACAATAACCAGTCTGGCTCTTCCAGACCGTTTGCCGGACGTGTGTGGACACATGAACTGGAGAACACGCGAAGATAAGAGGAAGATTTGTTATTGCTTGGAACTTCCGTGGGGCACGGGGAGCGTGTTCTCCGCGCACACATGTACGAATGCGGCTGAGCGAGTAACTCGGAGCATTTGAAGTAGTAGAGGCGATCAACCAGAACAAGATCAATGGGCGTAAAGCAGCGGAAATCCAGAAATAACTTAAATTAATCATTGTACATCGTTACACAACACAAATACGGGCTGGTTGGCAGCAGGGGTCGCACTCGATCCGAGATCTCCAAGACTAGCTCACGTACATCAACCGTTGGATAATCTGTTCCGCCTCCATGCACTCCTTTGGGTCTTCGAACACTCTCAATACGATGTGCGACGGCATCACTAACCGCGCCTTATTCACCCGGTTTTGAAGATCCCATCGCCTTTTTTCTCCTTCTGTGATGGGCCGCATCTGGTTTGCAGAGCGTACACTCGAGGACAAGGAAGAACCCGTTGAGGCAATGGAGCTCGACGAGTCTTCCGATACACGGGACAAGAACTTGGGATCGGGTGAAGGCTCGAATGAATATGATGTGGGGGGAAGGCTTCCCTTTTTGGTTGGTTGGGGAATGTGAATAGCACCAGGATGTACCGAGGAAACGTCCGTATCTGAAGCTGCACGCTTCGGTACTGTACGCGATGGAAAGCTGCCTGGAATAGGTAATGTAGTCCCCCTCGTTTTAGGCTTCATCTGCGGATTGGTCAGCTCGGAATCTGTCTTTATCCCAGTTGGATCATCGAGACCGACGGCGCCTACATCCCGTATGAATACGCCAACAATCTGACCTGGCCGCTCGGCAGCCAATGAAGAATACAACTCTAGGTCTTGTTCTCCCGAGTCTCCGACGAGAAGAAAATGAGCTTCAGGAAATTGATCTAGAACCTCAACGACGTTCCCTCTTTTCCTGCTTGCAGGCGCTGCTAGAAGATCTTTGAAGAGCGATCGTCTCGCGTAAGAGCGCAGGCGGATCGAACCGCGGGGGAGCTTCGAAATGCTGATGAATTGATTTATCACCGGAAGAAGCTCAAAAGGAGAATTTGACTGTCGCAGAGTGAGTATCCGGGTGAGGAATTAGGGATGCAGACGGACCACATAGTGAAAGCTAACCCCGCGCTTCCACATTGTATCATACCATTCTCCCATCTCAGGAATGACCGTATCTTCTAGATCTTTAACAAACACCTGTTTGAAAATCGCACGTGCGCCATCCACGACTTTCGAAACCTTCACGGTGTCATCAATGTCGGAGATGAGGCGTACGATTGCGTGAGTTATTGGTATATGGATGGTGTTCGTGGGTGTCTCGTGGAGCTCTGGTATGCGTTCCGTGTTAATGATCAACGCCTCCACCAACAATTCATGTTCGACTTGTGTCTGATTGGGCGTAATGCACGTGCCACCCAAGAGCGTGCAGATATCGTTCCAATCTATTCTGAATGTACCTGAAAAGTGACCATCGGGGCCAGTTAAGATTTCCTCGGTCAAGAGAGGTCTTTGTGACTGTCGGTGGAGTTTAGAATCGGGTGGTTGTAGGAATATAGAGATTTGGATTCTTCGTGAGGGCAATGATGATGCCCAGAACAATTTGAGTCGCGATTCTAGGTTCTCATGCAAACGTGCCAATTCAGCGGGTATAAGATCCGACGGGAGTAACTGAGGAGTGAGGTGGATATCATCCACATCATGGATGAGGTTCCCACTGTTCCGGAAGTGGGTGTCAAGATTTTCGACCTCGTAATCATCGGGAATTTCGTAGGGACGGGGTGGAAGATGCAACAGCTCGGGGCACTCTTGTAGCTCGCCATCTAGGAGGTGCGGTGTTGAGTGGGGTTTGGGTATGGATGCAAAGCCTATCATGATGGTCAACAAGGTACATGCAAGTGTCGAGCGCTTAAAGCCCACACCTCTGGCAAGTTTAAGGAAGGCCCGCTGTGAACGAGTAAGTAATTCTGGCATTCGGCGCGACGTCGCAAACCCAGAGATGTGGAGTACGACGTTGAAAGCATCTGTTGAAGAGACTGTTAGCGCAGGAACGGAACAGAAACAATGTAACTCACTCTCAGGCTCGTCTGGAGTGGGTCTGCGTGGATGCTTGGTCGCCCAACCAGGGACCAGGTGGACCTCGTCGACGGTGGCGAAATCTGTGGAGTTACTTCTGATTTTTTGACCTGCCCAATTGCTCCAGTTGTGAATAATGCTGCGTGTCGGCGTGCGACCGTCTTCTCCTGACGTAGTCGCTCCCCGTTGTGAGAGTCGATTTTCGCGCTGTGAAATGTAATCCTTGAGACCCGCCCACCTCGACGAATGAGGGACGGTCATGGTAAGATATCAAAGGGATGTCGACAGGCTAGGTTGACGCGGACTGGAATGAAGCACAATCATGAAGCTGTCAGTGGCCCAGGGCCTGTTTCGGACGGGCCGAGTCAAGGCCGAGTCTTGTTGATTATCACCATCAGTTGGCTCTGATTCGGTAAATATGGCAAATACTCCGCGCAACTGACTCATGGCCAGTTCAAGGGAGTTGAACCATATCAAGTTCATAGTGTCCGTAGGACGAAGACAATTTTCGGGTCAACGCCTTTTCTATCCAAGAATGAGGCAAGAACCCCAAGAAGAAGGCAGGTCAACCACGAAAGGACCAACTCCCAAACTACGCGGACACCCAAGGGATTCACCAGACATACGAATCTCAAAGAGCCTCTCATGGTTGCTTCGCCATGGTGCAGAAAAGGCTGGTTTGAACATTCGGCAGGATGGTTACGCAAAAGTATCTGACGTGGTGAGCCCGCAACTTTGGGCCATGGTAATCAGAGGAGCTCACCGTGTCAGACAGCTATCCAACCCCATGTTCAGAGATGTCGCATTCACACAACTACAAGATATCGTGAAACGCGACCAAAAGTCACGATACCATCTTTTGTTTGAGCCCCAAACGTCAGAATCTGCTGGGACGGATGTGTGGTGGATACGGGCGAATCAAGGTCACTCTATGAAGGTCTGTCCTATCTGCAATTACCTCCGAGCCCTTCGCCCAATGCAGGTTTTAGAACATTGAACTTGAGCTACAACCTATCCTATCAGCATCCGAGATACCCATGGCTGTCCATGGTACAACACGAAAAGCATGGCAGCTCATAGGTTAGCATTTCTTGTCCCCGTTCCCCGTTTTCTAAACCTTTTCTTCTGCTAGCCACCCAAGGATTGTCAAAAATGACACGGAATCACATTCATCTAGCGCAAAATGTTCCAGGTAGCGGTGTTATCAGTGGTGTGTACCCTATTTTAATTACTATTTCAATAATAATTCTACATGCAAATAAAACAGGCATGCGAAACTCGTCTCAAATACTCATCTTCGTTGATGTTCAAAAAGCTCTTGACATGGGAATCAAGTTTTATCTCTCCGCAAACGGGGTCGTCCTCACGGAGGGCAACAGCGATGGCTTTTTGTCTCCGGAGTTTTTCCTACAGGTTGAAAATGCAAACGGTACTCCCGTGCAAGGCTGGGAAAGTAGTGGACCTATCGTGCCAGCCGCTTCCGTCCCCACGGATGTCAAGATTAATGATGCGGTCACGGAGGGCGTAAAGCCTGCCCCGTCAGGGATCCAATAAGTTCATAGGAGGTAGAGTCTGGAGCTCATAACGGGTCTCTTTTGTCCCCTTTTCTTCATGGACCGGATTTGCTCCTGTTCTACGTACCAGGTTCGATGCGTGTCAACTTTGCGCCATTAGAGTGCCAAGCCGTCCCGCAGTGATGCATGATGTTTATTTACTAGACCGGCGGTAGTTTCCGAACAACCTTCAATATGTGCCGGCTTTGAAATAAAATGTTGCATCGATGATATAATTATGATATGGGATGTGTAAATCGAGTCAGTCGTTTCTCATGAAATACAGTTTGGGTGTATAGTCTGAGAAGTCTGGTGACCAGGCGCTCCGCTGCGGTGTGGGATCAGTCCGATCGGATTCACGATATCACCATCAAGGCTCCCAAGACTTGTACTGATAGCTCTTCAAACCGTTTCCAGACGAACAGCCTCGAAATCAGCCAGCAATCGCGAACCAATTGCGCGCGATGCGGGCGTAGCTTGGAGTGGGGCTTGGACACCTGCCAGAATGGAGACCGGACGTCCGTCGTTACGAAGAGATGGGCCTTCAGACCGCCACGATTGACAGATCGGTACCTGCTCGTACTCGTGACGCCTGCCACGGCTACCTATCTCTTCCGCAGGACAATTATGACTATCACCGTCAAAACTCTCTTCGACGAACCTTGTCTGGAAAACCCCGGCAGCTAGCGGTCGTTGGAAATTTGATGACAGTGAATTACCTCACAAAGAGACGCCCCCGAGACAAGTTAGGCCATCTGGGGCATCCCGTTGATCGCGTCGGTTATCATCAACTCCCGTTGGCTTAATCATGCCATGGCTGGCTGGAAACGGCCGGGTTTGTCCCATGCTTACAGGTTTGGCAGAGGGCGTAAAGTTGCTGTCAGTGTCGCCGAATCCGTACCAGCCTTCACTTCTGAGAAGGTGTTATCCACAGACCAGGTCACTGACTCGTTTCTTAGAAAAAAATGTCGCATTCCGGACACTGGTCTCTCGTACGCAGGAAGACAGTCGTTCCTACTCTGGGGACACCCGGGCCAGTCAGACAATTCGACAAGAGGCACCGTTTCCGCATCGTAAAATAACGCCTCCCTCATCATAGACTCCACCAGGGGGGCGTTTACGACCCCCTCACTGTTTGGGTCGTCTGCACAGGCCGCGTCGTCGCAGGTCTGATGACTTTGACACTTGCAGTGTTGTCAGTTGGCCTGCCGCCCGGCGCCGTTCTATGGATGTCGGCAAGCGACTTGCCCCCGGAGACGTCCTGCAAATGAGACTCAGCGGACCGACTTCGTGAAGGAGAATATATACTGTACAGTGTTCAAGAACATAGTTGCAGCAAAGATTAAATGGATTTGTTTGAGTACGAGGTCGCTGAGATCAATGTTAGCAGGTCAAGGAGTGAGGCCAGCAAAGTAGTCTTACTAGCGACGAGCGAGTCCCGGGAGATGGCGAGGTTTTCAAAGATGGCTCGAAAGCCTGGTCTCTGCCCGCCTTTATATTCCCAAAACTTATAACCTACGGTTCCCGAAAGAGACTTGGCGCTTAAACAAGTTGCCATGAGAATTGGAAGCTTGTGACGGCTCCTGAACTCGGCAGGAAAACTGATCCGCTTGGCACGATAGACCTCGTGAGGCTCGGAATCTTTGTGGCAGGACCTGCCGACGTCACCTTGACAAAACTTGCCAGGCGCTTCAGTGGCCATGACCAACAATCGAACATGCGTGCAGAATTTAAAATAGAATTGAACGTCGAATACTGCTTTCCAGCAACTGAGCGACCTGTATTGTAAGGTGGCTCGATTTTCTCGAGCCGTAGCTGTAGTTGCATACAGCATCTTTAGTCTATACGACGCCATCGTGTCACAGCAAGTTAACAGGGATTGTGTATGTAACTGGCTGGCCAGAATCCTGGCGGAGGCGTACCTTCCCCTGGTGGCAGATGGCAAATATTCCTGGGAAATGACAGCGTCACCCATCACAGGAGCTGCGGTATCGAACACGTATCGATGGGACGTCATCACTGCAAAGTTCAAAGCAAGCTGCGGACGACTGAAGGTATTGTCAACCCAAACGGAGCGTGCGGTGAATGATCGTGCGATTCAATCGATTGAGCTCACTGGAATCTCGTTACATGCTCGACGGGGAATCCTCCCAAGGTTATCGGGCAGTGATGACAATGTTGAATAAGGCTCGGATTCATACGGTCGAGCCACTGTGCCAGCGCAGTCTAGAGGCGACCCCGCCTTTCTAATAATGCAATGCTCGCATCAGCAACAATGATTCACGAAGATAACATACCGGTAACACGTCGTGGGATCGACACGCTGTAGTTACTTGAAGATCCACAGTTGTCATGTCACAGTGTTGCATATACGCTTCACGGCAACGCAAGCGCCAGGGGATGCCAAAATTATATATCTGTGGCTGACGACAATACAGGGCAAGTGGTAAAATGGACGAGGGAATCGGATATAAGATCGTGTTATCTACTCCGGCGGGGCGGCATTAGGTGCTGTATTTTCAGACGTCGATACTGCGGAGCCGCGAGTCTCTGCGAGCTTCTGAAGTTCAGCCATGTAACCATTCAATTCCTATGCAAGGATCAGTTACAACCAAGGTGAGTAGAGGCAGTACTCACGGCGTTGTTCGGCTCAAACTGCAACCCAAGAGATACGGATTCAATGGCTTCTTCGAGCTGTCCGAGCACGACAAGCGCCTTTGCCTTTCTGAAATGGCCCTTTGGCCAGTTACGGCGAATGGCGATAACGGTCTCGGCGTCAGCCAGGGCGCCGAGTGAATCGCCAAGCTCTAACAAGGTGGTCGATCTATTCGAGACGACGGTAGACAACTCCTCGCGAAGCACTGCTGAGTTTTCCCAAGGTGGTCGTTGCATGGCGATGTTTGCAGCAGCATTGTACCTGGCAAGTGCCTCTTTGCGTTTATTGACTTTGTAGAGGTTCTGTCTACGGTATGAGCGACTGAATAAGCTATGCCGGACACTGTGCGTACGTTGCCCTCTTCTTTCGTGTTCGTGACAGCTTGCGAAAGCTTTTGCTGGACAACGTTTGAAGGAGGCGGGCAGCGGAGGTTGGGATTAGCGATGAGAATTTTAGAGATACGGTTGAGGCCGATAAAGTCTACATTGCAGTCGCTACACTTTTCGAGCTTGTGTTTGTTGCAGAACGCGAACCCGTGACCGGGACCGCCGACGGCGATGTCGGCCGGGCGAAAGTCGGCGTCGATGCGCGCCTGCATGACCGGGTCGGGCTGCGGCGGAGGCATCATCTGGGGCGGTCGGGGTTGCCCCGGCAGCCCGTGTTGCTGCAGCAGTTGAGGTTGAGCCATGTCTGAGGTGTGTGACTAAGCAAAGGACGTGTTCATATGTGTGGGAAGTTGTATTCCAAATTTGGTAATGATTTGTCAGCAGTTCCCACCTCATTTTCTTGGTGCTGATTTTGTGTTTCTTGGCTTTCTTTCCACCCCCATCAACGACTACTATCCACATCACATTCAAAAGGACTGTCAAGTTCAATCGTTTTCTTCTAATATGACCAATGGAATTGTAAACGGTAACGCAAGTCTCGAGTCTCAGTTTGGTCAGTTTATCGTCCTGGTTCGTGATACAAGCCCTCATATTCACCCTCTACAGCTTCTCTCGGTATCAACGGGACAAAATCTACATATGTTCCTCCCCACTTGAGAAACGCGCAGCGCGCAGCTTCCTCCCCATCTCCATCTCCATCCTCCAATGGGTATGTCGCTTCCTCCATGTATCAAGCGCCCCAGTTGACCGGCGCTCGTTTAGGACCGGCTGGAACGACCCACGCGCATCGCCTCGCAGTGGCTATGAACCATTGCGTGGTGGACACAACGAAAGGGGGAAACCAAGCGGCTTTGGGAATAATGCCTTTGGTTCCCCCCGCAGTGCGGTTTCAAACGATTGGGCAGGTCGCCCCTCTACCAACGGCTGGACGCCGAGGGAGCCCCGAGGAGATGCCCCTCCACGCGATATGCCTGGAGCTGGCGTCTGGCGCAACGGCGCTCACGTTGTCGGTTCTCGCAACATGCGTCTCGAGAAGGAACTTTTTGGAGACCCTTCCGATCCATCCAAGCAGCATACTGGCATCAATTTCGAGAAATACGATGATATCCCTGTCGAAGCTACCGGTGCTGGAGTACCCGAACCTGTCACTGCTTTCACGAACCCACCACTAGACTCTGTTCTCCTCGAGAACATTTCTTTCGCTCGTTACACTACGCCAACTCCGGTTCAAAAATACTCCATTCCCATCGTTGCAGCTAATAGAGATTTAATGGCCTGCGCTCAGGTTCGTCCCCATGCTACTCTACTGCCGATCTACGGTTAGCTAACGTGTAACCGAAGACGGGCTCAGGAAAAACAGGAGGTTTCCTCTTCCCTATCCTATCAGCGTCCTTCGCTTCTGGGCCCCGTGCCCCGCCTGCCGAAACACCCCAAATGGGTTACTCACGCACACGCAAAGCCTATCCAACCGCCTTGATTTTGGCCCCCACTCGTGAACTGGTTAGCCAGATTCATGATGAGGCCCGTAAATTCGCTTATCGCTCGTGGGTTCGCCCTGCCGTGGTGTATGGAGGTGCCGATATCAACCAACAGTTGCGTCAGATCGAGCGTGGCTGTGATCTCCTTAGCGCGACACCTGGACGTCTCGTGGACTTGATCGAGCGTGGTCGTATCAGTTTGGCAAATATCCGTTACCTCGTCCTCGACGAGGCTGATCGTATGCTTGATATGGGTTTCGAACCCCAGATCAGGCGCATCGTGCAAGGCGAAGATATGCCTGGGGTCCAGGATCGTCAAACCCTCATGTTTAGTGCGACCTTTCCCCGTGACATTCAGATGCTCGCTCGGGATTTCCTCAAGGACTACATTTTCCTTTCTGTCGGGCGTGTAGGATCCACCTCGGAAAACATTACGCAGAAGATCGAGTACGTCGAAGACCATGACAAGCGCTCTGTTCTGCTTGACCTTCTTGCATCCGAACCTCCGGGTGGTCTAACCCTCGTCTTTGTCGAGACTAAGAGGATGGCTGATATGCTATCCGACTTCCTCATGGGTAACAATCTTCCCGCAACATCCATTCATGGCGACCGCTCTCAGCGTGAACGTGAAATGGCATTACAAACGTTCCGTACCGGGCGGACTCCTATTCTCGTCGCTACCGCTGTTGCCGCTCGTGGTCTCGATATTCCCAATGTTACCCACGTAATCAACTATGATCTGCCCTCTGACATCGACGATTATGTGCACCGCATTGGTCGTACTGGTCGTGCGGGTAACACGGGTGTCTCCACCGCATTCTTCAACCGTGGCAACAAGAACATTGTTAGGGACTTGATGGAGCTCCTCCGTGAAGCTAATCAAGAAATACCTCCGTGGTTGGAATCCGTGGTGCAGGAGACAACATTTGGTGGTGGCAGCTACCGAGGCCGGGGTCGCGGAGGTGGCAGAGGTCGTGGTGGCAACCGCGACTACCGCCAGGCAAGCGGCACGTACGGTGGTGGCGGCGGGGGTGGCTACGGTGGTAGGGGAGGAGGTCTTGGAGGACCATCTTATGGTGGTGGTTATGGCGGAGGCGGAAATAGCTATGGAAATGGCGGATCCAGCTGGTGGTGAAAAAAAAAACCTTTTGCAAGATTCAACGCAACCATCGTCGTTCACTTGTCCCTCAAACGCGGTCCTTCAAGCATATTATTATCGATCCGGTCTCGCATGAAAACCCATTACTTAATAGACCGGATTCTCGCCTCGTTCTCGCTGTCTGTTTCTCGCTGTCTCTCCAATCGCTCGGACTTTTGCGCTGCTCTTTCGAATGGATTTGTCTCGTTGCACCTGCTCATCATGAAGGCTGTACAGCCTCTCTTATCCCGTCTGTGTTTCTACTGTCCTCGGCGCGTCTGTCTTTTCACCTTGTCTACTTCTCATCCACCCGCGCGCCACCATCAACCCCATTCCCGTCCACATTATAGATAGATGTAAACGGCGGGCCGTAGATCATGAGCAGCTACACATCCTACCCCCTTAGTGTCTGTCTTCCGTCTCGCGAAACCCCATCATTTATTGGCATTGCGACGCGCAGGTCGGACATTATATTGATATCCCCTCATTAGCATCACGAGACACTATTAACTGTTAGAGCATCGCATATCCTGTACCGTACTTCTTTTTCTTATTTGACGGCAACACTTCCAGACCTGTAAATCCAGTGAGAGTCCGGAACTTGAACTTGGCCAGTGGCACACTGGTCTCACGACCTTTGTGCAAAGGAAAACACATCTCTGGCTACTGCCGGTTACACGTCAGCTCGAGTCGTGTTTCTTTTTCTTTTCCACTTCGTTCCCTGCAGACGGGTTTGTACTTTCTTGAAAAACTTTCATCTGGAGTATGCATCACCAAGGCTCTTCGCCCACTTTGGACGCACCTGAATTTCCACTGCTGAGGAGGCTCAAACCGTTACCTAAACGCAGACGCTCATCCGACGTTGTTGCACAGGTCTCTGAACCAGACGACCTCATTCAACCCATGGCCGACCTTCTTGGTGGCGCAGAATCACTCGCAGAGGAGCTCATCGCACGTGCCGACTCCCTTTCATCTCAAATGGCCTTGCAGTCCTATTATTCCTCCGTGCTCGGCGGTGGCGATATCACACGAGGTGTTGAGGGCGAGGTTTTTGATGGGAATCTCTCTGGATCCTTCTCTCAGTCCCTCGATCTGAGTACTGCCTACCAGCGATTCGCCGAAGGGCTGGGATCGGGAAAGCAGGACGAGGATCACAGCGAAGGTGATTACACCGACCATCTGCAGCAGCCGGGAAATACGAAGAAGAGAAAGGTTCCGGCGAACATGTCTGGGTCCGTAAATGGGAGGGAGGTGAGCCTGCCACTCAGTGTGGAAGAAGAGATAGATGGGAATGTGCTATCGATGGGGAGGAGGACCGATCAAGATTCCGATATTCTCGTTCCTCCACCCTCTTCGGTGGCTCAGCTGCAGAGGAAAGGCAAGATTAGTCCATCAACACTCGCTGGGTTGCAGCACAAGGAACTGCTCAAGCACAGAAAGCGTCAGCTTGCGGCCGTTCTTGGTGCATTGTCGCTTGGAGATGCGCTTGCGCTGGATCAGGCGCTCTCTACACACCTGCCCTTTGTTAGCACCATGTTCGGTTCCGGCTCTACCCCGCCGAAAGTACGTCGCTCCCGTCGACGAGGTCCTCGGCTGGCCCGTGCTGCGGCGGCGCAGGCGTCCGCTCGCAGAGCCACTCGAAAGGATGTTTCATTACCGACCGCACAGTTTACGTTTACGTTCCCTAATGCGAGTGAGTGATGATCTCGTGTTCTCTCCTGATTGTGGAGCTTGATCATCTCGGCTTTTATCTCAGCATCTGATCGCCTCATTGCGACAAAAGAAGAGGTGCTAACACTCCGTTCGCGCTTCGAAGCCGAGCTCGCGAGACAGGCTGCCAGAGCCGCTAAAGCTGCCGCGGAAGCAAAGCAAGCAGCCCTTGCTGCCAGCAGAGCATCCCGGACGAAACCGTCGGGCAAACTCCAACCCTCCTTGCCGGGTGGTGATCAACCAGTGGACCCTTCAGATTTGTCCCCATCAGGAAAGAGCCGCGGAAGTAAGAAGAAAAAGCGTAATGGACTGGTTATTGCGTCAAACCCACACCATCGTAACAATTACGTCCCTTCCCGCCTTCCCTCTTCTGGGCATGTCAACCCAGTCCAGGCCACCGTAAACGCGCAAAACCTACTCGGTCCCCAACCACTTCGGTTCCTATCTGCAGAACTCCCACCTCGTCGACGGAAAAAGGAAACTGTCACACCCAAAACACAGATAGTGAACCCTACGGACGAGTGGATATGTCCGCGGTGCGAGTATTCCTTGTTTTATGGTGACGGGCCGGACTATCGCCGAGCGATTCGGGACCGCAAACAGATTCTCCGAAGACGAAGGCGGGCGCAGGAACGCGCAGCGGGTGGAGTCGGTGCCACAAAGAACCCCGCCAAGCCAATTTCAGACGAAGAAGATGACGATGACGATGACCAATCGGCCATGCCAAGTGCCGCTGGTATGGGCAGGTCGGGCGAGTGGGGAGAGGGGCCAGGTAACAGGATGGCAAAGGGACTGGAACACTTGCAATTGGGATAACGTTCGACTAATCGCACGCCCGCTCGTTCTGTTTCAGTTTTTTGCACACGTCACCATTATGAAGGAGTCGCAAATGTCATTATTATCGTATCGACATTTTGCTTTTTTATCTAATAGACGGACATTTGGATAGGATGATACAAGCGTGTTGGTTATATCTGGCAATTCGGTCGGTGAAGCCGAGAAGCGCTGTCTTGGAATTACCTTCTGTCGACCGGCTGCTTGCAGTGCGGCCTCCTCACGGGTTCGAATGAGTCGATCAAGGATGTATTACAACTGGAGTTGAGGTGTAAAGATACTACCACATCAGCTGCCTTTTCCTTCCGGAAGAGGTTAGCGATGTAATCAGCCTCCGGCCCCACTGGCGCCGTTGACATCTGACAGCGGAATCAAATACCTCAAGTTATAGTTTGTCTTCAACAAGCTTCCCAGCGCTCTCATCGTTCTTGCTGACCTTTGATGCTGTTCTCATAGACAGTCACGCTGGACACCCAGCAGCGCCGAGGCTATCAAGCTGTGTTGTAAAATGTGAGGATTTCGTCGTCCTGACTCTGACACGCCCTTTTTCTTCGGTGACGCGGCAGGTCCGACTCCGCGCTACGCCTTCGCAGCCATATCGGCCGCGAGGAGCGGAACCGCTTGCTGTTTTTGTTGGTCGTTGCGTGCCAAAGTTAATCATTAATCCTCTTCGATGCTGATCCCTTCTCCCACTCATCCTTCATTTCGGATTTATAGCATAGCCTCGTGTCAACCATCCAGTAACTCCTAACACGGGCTCGCGTTCCGAGTTTGCACACACACCTCCTTTGTCCCTGCGATATCGCCACGCATAAAAGCGCGTTCGGCCGCCGAGTCGCCAGTACCAATCCACCCCTGCTTCATACAGACTACATGTATCATCATCAGCAGACGGGCTCCTCCTATGACTATTCCTCATATCCCACCACGCCATTCGAGTCCACCGCACCTCCTGCCCAGGCTTCGGGTCGGCCCGTGCGCTCAAACACATCTCAGACTCAGTCCCCGCAGCAGCAGTCGAGTTTTCAGCCATCACCTTCGTATGCATCCTCCAACACCTACCCATCGGCCTCGTACAATATCTCGTCCGCCCATGCCCAACAATGGCAGCAAGAATCATGGGCATCTCAGCAATACACACAGCCTTTTACTTCGCAGTCGATGCAAGCGGAGATGACATACGCTTCCACCGCCCCTCGACCAGATGCCCCTCCCCCCGCTTCCACCCCCGATACGCGAGGTTTCCCTCCAAGCAATCTGCCACCACCACACGAACCTCGCAGGCAGGACAGCGGGTATTCGCAATCGCTTCCTACTTCTTCACACAATACCTCTCCACCGCGGACTAGGCGGAGGGAGAAGGACTCTCCGGCAATCGCCCCCGCTGCTGCCGCTACTGCTTCTGCTCCAGATTTCGCCAAGGTGACCGCAAATGAACCCTCTCAGACTTGCCTTTTCCGACACTTCATTTTCCCCCAGATGCAAGATTCCTATCAGCTTATCATGGATAACGCGAAGAATATGATGGCCAGTGGAACGTTTACCGCTTCCCGGTCGCCACCATTAGAAAATATAGAACGCATGTTGCAGTCCGCGAACATGGGCGTGCAGATGCTTCAATCCGCGGTCACGCAATCAAACCCCGATGTTCGGCCTCCCATAGGCGTCGGCGACAAGGACGCACCAGCGTCAAAACGACAGGTAAAGTAGTGCCGCGGATGCAATTTAGGATGAGTAACAGCTTATTTTCATTTCGCTTGGCACAGAAGGGGGACGAACATGCACAAGAGGGTCAAACATGTCTCGGATGCAACGCGACATCAACGCCTGAATGGCGTCGTGGGCCACTCGGTAAGCACACTTGGTCATCTTATCCCCGGTCGCATGTGCATTGACGGTGACACCAAAGGTCCGAGAACGCTGTGTAATGCTTGTGGCCTCGTGTATGCCAAACTTGTACGTCACAGGGGATCTTCACATGAGCTTGCACTCTCTGACTTGGACGTCTGTCCTTGTTTTCGGAAATTTCGCAGTTGAAAAAAAGGGCGCGCGGAGAGCCACGCTCACGTGGCAACGACAATGGCGGTCAGAGCTCACAACAACCCATGGAGGATCCAAATGCACTCTCTAGCGGAGGAAGCGAAGACGAGGACTCGTATGGGTCGCAGGACCGTAGGAGCGATTTTGGCGACCATGGGAGGAGGGGGTAGGTTACTTCCGTAAAAGGTCGTGCGTTCTCATCCGCGCTGTGGAGACTAGCCTTCAACGGTGATTATGGACTCAATTTCCTTTTAATGTGCACCATCTGTGAGGGGGAAGGATGGGGCCGCACGAACATTGATTCCATTGCTTTAACTTTAAATGTTACACAAATCTGGTAGAATGCATAAGGCAGGTTCCGGTGGCGAACGACGTGTGGCAAGCTTTTGCATTTGCATTCCGAGCGCATGGACCACAACCCAGTTTTTGTCAACGTTTATCGGGGGCGATCTGCACAGGATCAGGCACTTGGGGAAAAAACCAAGCTCCGGTGTAATAACCGCGCAGTTTACTAGGAAAGCAATATGATATCAGAAAGTTAACCTTAAGACACACCCTGACATACCACATGGTATACGTAAGACATTCAGTTTGGCAGATGGCAAAGACCCTGTCGCAGCCTCGTGGCTAAGTGTCTTTGATAGACTGAGCGCTGAAATACCCGAAAAGGCATATCAAGAATGTGACAGAATCAGGGCGGGGCACCATGATGTTCGAAAAAGGGAGGAGTAACCTATGGACAAAGTTAAGTTGCGAATAGGGCAAGTGTCAAGGACGTCATAACCCTGATTTGTCAATTATTTTAAACGCCAAAGGGGATTTCAACGACGTGCTCTGGGCCCATCAAGGACACGCTGGTGCCGATTATTTCGGCAGCCAGAATACGAATGGAATTTAACCATTAAAATGTTCCTTGTCTCGTCTGTGTCACCGCCGCTGTGCCCGGTCCTTTCTGCGCGCACCTGGAAGGCACACATCGCCAACACGCAAAAGTAGCGCGTTAGCTATTTCGTTTCGTAGCATACGGTGGCGCCGCAGACGCTTTCAGCAAAGCACAAGGCTGTTTATGAAGTGCAAGTTTTACGCACCCTGTATAGCGGTTTTTACCCACTGGGGGTCAAGAAACGGCGCGGCATGCTGCGCGCAATGACAAGCGAAAATGGACACGTATGGGTTTTTGCCTGTAAAGATCAGTTATGAATGCCGCGTACGCAAGGGCAGTTTCCAACCAAGGGTCATATCAAGAAGTAGTTGGTTATTTCGATGGCGCTCCGCTATCCAACCGCCATCGCACATGTACCTTGGAGAACTTCTGGAAGTCCGTATATCCCGGCAATTCAATATCCGCTCAGTCGAGATTCTGGCGCTCCACTGGATGGACAATCGGAGGCACTGCATCCTCTTCGAGTAGTTCGTTACCGCACATGAATGCATGTGGAGAAGCCGCAGTGCGGTCATCATCCTTTTTTTCTTGGCAGCTTGAAAATGGAGCCAGTGGGCATCGTATCGGGACATGAGAGACGTCGTGGATTGATGGCATGTGTCGAGTGTCTAGACTGTGTCCCATACCGATAAAATAAAATGCTACGAAGCCATGGAGTGCGTAATGGCCTCGGGGCTCTGATTCATGAGTGACCACGGAACGGGTCAAGTGAGGCTGTCCTAGGAGAATGAAAAATTTCGCTGGCGCGGGCCAGGCCGTGCCGGACCGCAAGTGAGGTGCGTGCAAGAAGCAACCTAGGGGACCTGTCGACACTCGCTGTTATTTTCCGCTCTTGCGATAGCCCTGCGGTTTCCACGTTACGTTACCAATTACTTTTTCCCTTCGTTCTACTGGGAGGAAATTTCCGTCGAGGCACTTCCTTAATGAGAGGGCAGCCTGGAGATAGGGTATGTGTGCGCAGCGGGTCGGCAACGCTGTCGTAAGGGACCCTAAGATCACGCTGGCCTGGCAGTCACGGTCTGATTCGACGCTCGGAGCGAGGTCGCCGAGGTGAGCACTGAGTAACCGAGTGCTACACTATGTCGCTGACCCACTGAATCAGAGAAGGACTGAGGTCGGGGGTCAAAGTAGTTGAACCCACTGAAGGAGGTTACCGTGATACAGACTCACACAATATCCTTGACATCGGACTGATCAGGATCCATTCGCAAGCGTTCACGATTTCGTATCACGTCTGTCGGTACTAGTAACAGTAGGGTGAGCTGGGTGGAAACGACGTCAAAGCATTCCCTGAAGAATTCAGATCTGGCAAGATCGTGAAGAACGCTGTTCGCGAGGTCCAGGCCGAGCTGGGGATGCTAAAGCGCCCGGGATGTAGTAACATCGTACGTAGCTAATTTATCACCACGGAAAAACTTTCTTGAGAACTCCTGACTGGATCCCTGAGGCTGTCAACTCACTCGTGGGGCATTGAGTCCCCTATACAACATTGCACGCTCCACCTCGGACGGTGAGTTTTGTTCGGACTATTGAATGCCATTCATAATCGCTGGGTTTTCGTAGAGAAAAGACACCTTGAGTTTGAGTGCTAAATTCTGACGATGCGCAAAGTCAATGTGATGAGAGGCATGTACTCGATATGTTTCTAAACTTCTTCAATTTGATTGTCTTCGTCGTCAGAGTCTTCGTGCTCCTCCACTGAAGCAACCGTTAAGCCAATTTCTCCGGTAGTCTCAGGACCTTCTGCGCCCTTTATGAGTTGCACTAAACGTTCAATGTGCTCGGACACCTTTACCACGCGCCACTCAGGAATAGTCTCACTGCAAAGGGTCACGACGCACCTTGTCAGCCGTTTCCTCCAAGTGAGTTGCGCGGATAATTTCATATACCCCGTTAGCTCGCAAGAAATCACGACCCCAACGTGTAGTACATAACAAAAGCAGCGTTTCGACGTGGGTCAGGCGCAGTGCTGAGTCTGGCTCCCTCTTCTTGGTCGGAGGCAGAAACTGTAAAGCGGACGGCAGTTTTTCCTGATCCTGGAAATGAGGAATGAGGATGAGCAATATGGACTTACGCGGTGCAAAACCTCACCTCAAGATCCAGTTCTTCTGGACCAGCTAGCGGAAGCAGAATGTAGGGCAATGCATCGATTCCTGGTGCAACTATAGCGGATGGCGGTACAGCAACTTTATCCGTATCAGGAGACAATATAGCCTGATGCGCAGGGGCATGAAAAGCGCAGTTCCTTATAATGACGAAAGTGACTTGGCTAGATCTAGGGTCAATAGTCGAACTCACTTTATCGTATGAGCCACGCCACCTCTCCGAATGGTATCTTTGTGTTCAATGAATGGCACGATCTTGGAAAGCGGATATTCAAGTGCGCTCTCAGGCTTTGTCACATCGCAAGGTATTGGAGTTACAAAGAAAAGTCTTCCTGCGGGCGACTGCAGTAGAGCAAGGGTTATATGAAACAGTGGCGGCACGGGAAATGAACACTCCGTAATTACTTACTGCACTGATATTAGCAAACACGCTGGATAAAAAGTGAAGATCTCCTTTTCGTAGTCGCTCCGAGTTGGGACTGGAATCCAAGGATGCGCCTTGGACGAACGCGTCGACGAGAAGTGGCAACGCATGGACTTGTTGTGGGTCCATCGAAGGGCGCGATACAGGGGCAGAACACGTGGCCGACCTTGATTGTACCGGATGGTATGAAATAGGGGAGGCAGCTGGGGTCAACGGAATGACCTGGATCTGCAGAGATAACAGAGCACCACATGCCGCAGATGAGCTGGTGAGATTTGATAAAATCATCGATGCGAGATCCGCGAGAATTGCATCCGGATTCTGCCACTAATGATGGGGATCTGGAAGCCGAGAAAAGGGGGAGTGACGTACCAAAATATATGATACTAGGAATGCAAGGAAGGGTGGTTCAGATAAAAAGGGGACAAGGAGTGGTGAATCCGAGAGATTCACGAGCGCACGAAAAGCATCGTGCGCGACAGCCTGTCATCAGGGTCATGCGAATGTTCTGACCAGCGTATGAAGGCTCGAACCAGCTGATCTCGACAAAGCAGCTTCAAATCGTGGATAATGTCCGTCTCTTTGGGCCTCTGCAACCCTCCTCCCTGGAGACCTTCGAGGAAGATGCTCCGATATGGGGACCCATTTGGAGTCTGGCCAACAATGTTGGACAGCGCTATTTGGCGCACCGAGGGGTTTCTATCCCTCAGAAATGGCAACAACTACTACGACCGTCAGTTCCGAGCCCTACATATGTTTAGTGGGACTGGCCTCTTTCAACTGGTGTTCCATGTAGTCCGTATATTTTCCCACGCGTGCTAACCGCTTTGTTGCTTACATAACTTACACGGATGTGTATCGCTCGGTCCTTGTCCAAGTTAATTAACGCGTCCATCGACGAGCCTTTGCTGCTCGGCGTCGAGCTCGGCGTTGCTCACCTTTAAACGTTTACAGCCGTGTTACAAACTTTCACGACGGAAACGACTTGGACGCCGGCATGACGGGCTACAATATCACGCGCTCCGCAGAAGAGCTGCTAGACAAGTACGAGTCCGATCCACCTTCTTTCTCCATTCACCTCTTTCCGGAATACTGGACACTCAACAATGGCCCAAAGTTTCTCTACAACAACCCCGTCGCGGTAAGCACAGATTGACTCGGTCTTTCTTCGCCACTCAGCATTCGTCGTTCCCAGTCCTTGTTGGATGACGTACGAGCACACCGAATACCAGTGGACTATCTTGAGTTGTTTGACTCTGCCCATGTGCCTTTCTACGATGGTGCGTCATAACAATGGGAACAATCCTACCCCGACGACTCGAGTTCTTGTCACCAGGTTGCATGTTGGTCGAACTTCTCGACTATCGTCCAAAGAGAGCCAAGGACCCACCACTGGAGAAGCCCGAGAAGAGTCGTGTGACGCTTCATCCCAACGATGAAACACTATGGGCAGACCTATGTCTGATGAATCAACGAACCGGCTCCAAACTCACGGACCCCCAGGTACTCGAAGTGGAGGCACAGATACTGGTGTGTGTTGTTCGTTTAGTGCCCTGCGGAACTAATTCAGTTCCTTTAGTTGCACACTTCTCCTCCTCTTTGTCTGGACCCAGATCCCCACCTCACCCGCATCGCCAACCACACGCTCAGGGTCTCTACACCATCCATTCCAGTATCCTTGAAGCGGAAAATCGCTGCGATCACACAGGAGGAAGACGAGTCGGAGAAAGCAAGACGTGCCAAGATTATACAATTCATGAACCCAAGATCGAACCGCTCACACGTCCCCAAGTACGTTGTTTGTAATTTCTTCCTTGGCAACTTGATGGACTAGTGACATCAGCTACCCCATACTGGACGTTATGAAACGAGTGAGAGAAAAACGCCAGGCAGAAGCTCAGGCAATGCTAGCAAAGGTAATAGCAAACGCACCTAACCGTTCGACCCCTGCACCCACTACTCAACCCACTCCTACTCAACCGTCACATACCGCCGCCACACAAGCATCTGCTCCTCCTTCACAACCTCCTGCGAATACCTCAAAGCCGAGACCAATCAAGAAGGAACCTGTGGGGAGTCCGTACCCCAATACACCCGAGAACACGCGATCGACCGCGACTCCCGTTCCTCACCCCGTCGTCAATCAGCTCCAGACTCAACCGCTGATAAGATCGCCCCCCGTACATGCTCGCTCACCCGCTCCCATAAATACGCCATATCAACAACATCCTGCCGGAACACCAATGGCTGCCAGTTCACCGGCACAGCGTGGCTATACCCAATCTCCTCGTCCACCGTCATCACAGGCACCTCATCCACATTCTTCTCCTCTAGCTCCTGGTTCGCAGCTTCCCACGCATGATCAGCGCACAAATCCTGGCGGACCCCACTTCATCCAAGTAGCGTCCAGTGCCGCTCAGTCTAAACCTTCAACACCGCAGCTCGGTTATGCGACTCAAGCGGCCCCACCGCCTCAGCAAACGCCTATACCCCAACCCCAACCACCGCCACCAGCACCAGCACTGCCTTCCGCGCCATCCTCCCAGCCACAAGCTGCACATCCAAACATGAATATGTACTATGCCCATCTACACAGGCTGCAGGCACAGGCGCAAGCTCAGGCTCAGGCTCAGGCTCAAACTCAAGCGGGTCAGATACCAGCGCAAATGGGCCAAGGTGTTCAACATCCCGGCATGCCAACACAGTACAACTACGCGCAATTCCGACCCATGACCACCCAGGGAAACCCTCATCAACAGGTTGCAACGCATATTCCACAGAACCAACCACAGAACATGGGTACCCAAGGACAGGTGATGGATGGTCAGCAAATGATGGCGCCGTATGCCATGTATAGTTATCCGGTTGGTTATGGGATCCCACCCGGTAGTAGGATGCAGGCTCAATATGCGGCTGCTTGGGCTACCGGGATGGGACGTGTGCCCAATGGTCAGACGCCGGTGATGCAACCTGGACATCCGCAGATGCCAGTGGCCCAGGGAAAGGCCGCGCAGGCGGGTGTACAGGGTCGGTGAGATGGCTTAGATCCCTGTTGGCGACCTTGCTTTTCGTTTGTAGTCGAGATGTACTAGCTTTGGGTCACTGTATTGTAACACATTGCACCTGAGTGTAGCTTAGATTGGCTGATCGGCCGAGATAAGCAAGCCTTTCTTGACCACCAACCATGTCCGAGCCAATTGGTATGCATCATCGGTCTCGTCGTGGATCAGCACACTCACTGTACTCGAAAGCATTGTTGTCCGTCTATGACAAGACTGGGCTCGTCAAGCTCGCAGAAGGTCTCAGTGCAGCAGGTGTCCGACTACTTGGCTCCGGAGGCACCGCAAAAAAGATTAGAGAAGCAAACATCAACGTCGAGCACGTCGTTTAACTCGTGCCACCTCATACATGTTCTAAACGTGTCTTAGAGATGTCTCTAGCATCACCAAGGCGCCCGAGATGCTGGGCGGACGCGTCAAGACGCTCCACCCAGCCGTCCACGGAGGTAACCGCTCTCTCCCGAGGTCTGCCGATGAGTCTGAGATATGCTTTGGAAGGCATTCTCGCACGTGCGATCCCGTCCGACGAGCGCGACCTCGTTGATCAATCCATTTCCAAGATCGCCATCGTCGTCTGCAACCTCTATCCTTTTTCCGCCACCATCTCCAAACCCGGCTGTACGCTCGCGGACGCCGTCGAGGAGATCGATATTGGGGGTGTCACCCTCCTCAGAGCGGCGGCCAAGAACCACGAACGCATGTGTGTATTGTCCGATCCGGCGGATTACGATGCCTTCTTGGAGGCTTGGAAAAATGGCGACGTGAGTCAAGCGCTGCGAAACCGCCTCGCGCTCAAGGCGTTCGAGATGACTGCCAAGTACGACGACGCGATCAGTGGCTACTTTAGAGAGCAATATGCGTCGTCGCCCGAGAGTCACCCGCTGCAGAGAATGGTGTTACGGTACGGCGCCAATCCGCATCAAAAACCGGCACAGGCGTTCGTGACCGAGGGTGAACTACCTTTCAAGGGTGTGTGACTCGTATCCTTACCCGGTTCGCGGTGCAGGCCTCACTTTTGTCGGTGTAGTCTTGTGTGGATCGCCTGGGTACATCAATCTCCTGGATGCGCTCAACTCGTATGCACTGGTAAAGGAACTTCAGGATGCGCTGAACCTCCCTGCGGCTGCTTCGTTCAAGCACGTTTCCCCCGCTGGTGCCGCAGTGGGTATCGAGTTGGATGAGACCGAGCAACATGTCTATGGTGTTGAAGACTTGAAAGAGCCTCTTACAGCACTCGCTTGTGCATACGCCCGGGCACGAGGTTAGTCCTTTCAAGCAGAAAGGGACATGGTCGCAGATCTGATGTGACGTAGGTGCGGATCGGATGTCCTCGTTTGGTGACTTCATTGCCTTGTCTGCTCCATGCGACCTCGCTACCGCCAAGATCATCTCCAGAGAGGTCTCCGATGGTGTGATCGCACCGGGATACACCTCGGAAGCGCTCGACCTGCTGAAGAAGAAAAAGGCGGGAAAGTACTGTGTTCTCGAGGTGATTCCCCCTGCTTCTTCATCCCTTCCGACGTCGCTGATCCCGCGGACAGATGGACCCCACTTATACGCCTCCCGAAGTCGAAACGCGCCAAGTATACGGCATTAGCCTACAACAACGCAGAAACGATGCCAAGATCGACGCGACGCTCTTTTCCAACATTGTCAGCGAGAACAAGGAGGCAAGTCCACGGCGTCCCGCATATTGCACGTATCATTGACCAGCGACGGCACAGCTTTCCTCGCAAGCCTTGACAGATCTGCTCGTCGCCACCCTTGCACTGAAATACACCCAGTCCAACAGCGTTGCGTATGCTAAAAATGGTGCCATCGTCGGTCTGGGGGCTGGCCAGCAGTCCCGCATTCACTGTACCCGACTCGCGGGGGGCAAAGCCGACTTGTGGTGGCTTCGCCACCACCCGCGCGTCCTCGCCCTCCCGTTCAAAAAGGGCGTCAAGCGCGCCGAAAAGGCAAACGCGATCGATCTGTTCGTGAGCGGAGAGGTCCTCGAGGGTGGTGAAAAGGAGCAATGGGAAACCCAGTTTGAGAGTGTGCCTGCGGCGTTGACTGAGGAAGAGCGCAAGGCGTGGGCGGGCCAGTTGGACGGGGTGGCGTGCTCGAGCGACGCGTTCTTCCCATTTGCTGATAATGTGCACCGGGCGAGGAAGAGCGGCGTGAGGTACCTCGCGGCCCCGAGCGGAAGTGTCATGGACGCCGAGTGTATCAAGGCGGCGGATGAACACGGGATCGTGTTCTGTCACACGTCTCTGAGGCTTTTCCACCACTGATGAGAAGGCGGGGGATAAGGAGAGAAGGCAATAAAGCAAGTCATATTTATCATGTACAAGTCGACCCTTGTTTATCAGGCTCAAATGCAAAACGTATTTTGCAAGCATTCAACTACAAAATAATGGCAAGTCTCTACAAGTGCTTCCGGAAGAACTCGACAGTCGCCCTGAATGCGCCGTCCTTTCCGGCCTTGACCGCAGGTATGGACAGATCTCCGCGAGTGGCAAAGCCGTGCGCGCAACCTGCAAAGTACTCCCTCCGGTACAGTTCCGAGATCTGTTTGCCTCCGCCGAGGATGGCATCCGCTTGAGCTGAGTCCTCAGCAGGGAACATCTCATCTATCTCGCAAGAGTTGATCAGGAGGGGAACGCCCGTCTTTTTGAATTTCTGTCGAGATGGACATGATGAGCGATCACCAGCGCATGGACATGTTCGCGGGAACGACTAACCTCGAGATCCTCGGGGACCTTGAGCAGAGAGGGATGTGCGATGGCAGCGACTTTAATGATCCCGTCGAATGCGAGATCAAAGGTGTAACGAGCTGAGTACAAACGTCGTTCAGCACTCGTGTACAGCTCCCGAGACTCTACTCACCACCGAAGCAGTAACCCGTGGCAGCAAATTGTTTCACACCTCGTTCCTTGAGGGCGGTGATGACTTTGTCGAGGGATGGACGAGTAACGGCTTGGTTGTGTTTGGCAAGCCAGCCGGGCAAGTCAAACGTGCCAGACTGTGTCCGCGAGGAAAGAAGGCGGCGGAGTGAATAACTCGCGACCGGGTGTAGCCTAACGATCGAACTCACGAGGAGCACATCACGTGGGACAGGGTCGCCGTTGAGATAGTCGATGACGTAGACCTGTTTGAGATGTGAATCTGAAGGATCACTGCTGCGATGAAGGGGCGTCTACCTGGAAACCGTTTCGCGCAAAGTCGTCTGCGAGCAACTAGGATTTACCGCAAGTCAACGTTCGGAACTAAGTGTCGAGAAGAGTATGACATGCCTTGCCATTGTTGAGATCGATACCAAGGATGTCAGTCAAGAAGAGGACGGCCTTGTCCTTGGGGTAATCGCCGGTGGGCGTTGTGACGTAGGTCCTGACGCCATTGATGACCTCGATTTTACCTGTGAAAAAAAGACATGAAATCGAGCATCGGCAACAGATGATATGCATACCCTCGGGGTCACCCTCGTGGCGAACACCTGCCAACGTATAATCAAGTCCCATTCAAGTTGGTCACGCGTCGATTGACAAGGACGCGTACATACCTGAGATACACTTGTCGCAGAGAGACATGTTAATGAGGGTCAGATATCGATATCTGCCAGCCTAGATGTCTTCGATGTGTTTATATGCCTTTGCGCGGAAAGATCAACTTGCCGATCCATTCGGACGAGCGCCGGTTTGATTATGGAGAAAGTGATCTGAGTGACGTCGCCAGTCGGCAGCTTACTAACTGAACCCATTCCTTCTTACGAATCAAGCCTGACCGCAACTGACTCGGTCCTGAAGTATAATGTCCGATTAAGGAAGGAGGTAACTTGAAGTGGAGGTTTGGCTTGTGACCTGCGCTCAGCCTGCGCCGTTGAAAATCCATTGGCAGCTGTGCGAGCGTCAGATGCGCGATTGCGTCTGTGAGAGTGGAGGTGGCATAGCACAAGAAGAAGTTTAAATACTTATCGATAAAATTTTACAGCGACCGCACCGCCGTCTAGTCTCCAACAGGCAGCCCCAGGTAGGAGGACAGTCGCTCCTACTCTTCTAAGGACTGTCGTCGGCGACTCGTCGCAATTCCTCACTGGCAAGACGTTGTTTGATGATGTTGAATTCTAAAGGTGCTGACTAATGCTATTGACGTCACTGCGCTCGACGGCGTTGCGCCGTGCACACCTTGCGCCCCTCCTAGGTCAGCGCCGCAGGCTTCTCATGTCAAGTTTGTCCTCGGGGACATCGTCACCACACACCTCCTCGTCAAGCAGGCCGAAAAAATAAATGCAATCGACCTGTTCCTGAGGGGAGATGTGCCAGGAATAGGGTGACAATTTGAGCGACATCTTGGTACACACCCTGAAATCATGTGTCTAGGGGATAAGGAGGTGTTCGAACTTGAATATTAATGTGGTTACAGTGGGATGCTCGAGCGATGCATTCTTACCACTGATGTGAGAAAGGGTCGATAAAAAAAAAGAGGGTGATATGTTTTGTCACTGGCACAAGTACACAACGTTGAATTTCCTTCCAACATCCAATTTTAAAACGTTTTCCTCACACGGATAATCATACAACATAATAATGGGTTTACAGGTGCTTCCAGAAGAACTCGACGGTCGCTTTGAACGCACCCTCTTTTCCAGCTTTCACCTCGGGTTTGGACAGGTCCCCGCGGACAGCGAAGCCATGCGCGCAACCTGCAAAGTACTCCCTCTGGTACAGTTCCGAGATCTGTTTGCCTCCGCCGAGGATGGCATCCGCTTGAGCCGAGGCCTCAGGAGGGAACATTTGGTTCGTCTCGCAAGAGTTGATCAAGAGGGGAACACCCGTTCCTTTGATTTTCTGTCGAGATGAACACGATAAGCGATTACTGGCGTATGGACTCCACGCTCGTGGGAAAGACTTGCCTCGAGATCCTCAGGAATCTTGAGAAGAGAGGGGTGTGAGACGGCAGCGACTTTGATAGCCTTGTCGAATGCGAGGTCAAAGGTGTAGCGACCTGAGCACAGGCGTCAGGTTCCTGTTTATTTCCTCTTGCAAGTGGAGCCTTGCCGAGTCTACCACTCACCACCGAAGCAGTAACCCGTGGCAGCGAACTGTGTCACACCTCGCTCCTTGAGGCCTGCGATGACTTTGTCGATGAATGGACGGGTGACGTCTTGTCCGTGTTTGGCGAGCCAACCGGGCAAGTCAAACGTGCCGGACTGTCCACAATGACGAGGTGAATCACTTGCGAACGGACGTGAGCGGAAAATGTAACTCACGTTGAGGGCATCGGGTGGGATAGGGTCGTTGTTGAGGTAGTCGACTGCGAAGACCTGTTGGAATGTGAGGTCGAAAAATGGCCACTGTCATGGACAGAAGTCGTCTACCTTGATCCCGTTTCGTGCAAAGTCGTCTGCGAGCAACTACGATCACCATGCGTCAACATTCCGAACTGTATGTCAATACATGAGAGTGTGACATACCCGAGCGTTGATAAGCTCGATACCAAAGACATCGGGCAAGAAGAGGATGGCCTTGTCCTTGGGGTAATCGCCGGTGGGCGTTGCGACGTAGGTCTTGACGCCGTTGATAACCTCGATATTCCCTGTGATGGAAAAGACGTGAGATCGAGCGCGTGGACGGACGGTATGCATACCCTCGGGGACACCATCGTGGCGAACACCTGTCAATGTATGATCAGATCGTATCGATCACGCATCAATTGATGGTCCTTACCTGAGACACACTTGTTGCAGAGAGACATGTTGACGGGAGGTCGAATATCTGCCAACTTGGGTGTGTTCAAGGTGTTTATATACCTCTTCGTGGAAAGATCTGTTTTAGACCGGGTCGAACTTGCCGATCTACTCCGCATGTCCATGCTGAGTAACGGTAACTCCGTCGCTCGCATTCGCTGCTTGCCGTGCGCGTGGCATGACAGTGACTTGCCTCGCGATTTGAATTCAGATAGTCTGCGTGCTACAACCAACCCATTTTGCGAGATGGTTTTGTGAACGTGCATATGTTGATAGGACGAGGGAGCACTGGTTTGATAGGTGGCTATTTCTGATGGAGCAAGTGGACCCGTGTGACGTCGGCATCTTACTAACCACCTTACGAATCGAGCCACGCACCACATACGGTGTCAGTCGGCACTGAGTACTGAGTACTGACGTTTATGTCCGATCAAGGAGATATGGATTTATTTGACTTGAGATTTTACGCCATTGAAAACTGCCAGCCGTGCGACAGGCACGCGACTGTGAGAATGGAGGTGGCATGACACAAGCGGGTTACACACCTACGGTATCGAGAAGCTTTTACAGCGACTGCACGATGCACTAGCACAGTCAAAGACATTGTTTGATGATGTTGAATTCTAAAGGTGCTGACTAACTTTGTTGATGTCACGTAGACTTTCGTTATGGACGACTAACGTCTCCTTACTCTATAGATTGCGGGGTTTCAAGTCATACCATTTGGATAGCCATGTGATGCGTCTCTTCCTCGGGATTGTCTTTTAAGATGCGGCTGTTGAACTCTATCATCCCACTGAACCTGACAACCTCTCGCATCAACACACCCGTCGGCATCCTGCTGAGCACCGCGGTGCCTTTCGGGCTCCAGTCAGCTCCCAGAAGGGTTCACGCACACGACATTGTCCATGCGCTCCTCAGGCTTCAAGTTGGCCTCGAACAAGCATCCCGTCATACAAATGTTACTCTCGCGCTTTCTTTCTCGAGACAACGATGTTTATCTTGGATCTGGATTCGACGTATGCTAGATCTCCGCGGACGTGAAGGGGGACCGTAAACGCGAACAACGCGCCGTCCAATTAAGCAGTCACCCAGGCTAGTCAAATTTGGTGGATGGAAATGGACAGAAGAGCAGACGTCCAAGATGCCTCGTGTTCCGAGGACCCAAGCCCCGAAAATACACACTTCTATGTATATCGAATCATAATATTATCGCTTGATAAAGCTCAGTATTTCCATCGGAGTCGAGTGCCCCCTCATGTCTATTCTCAAAGACATCATCAGTCGGCTGGAGCAGCGTGATCACCCTCCTCGGCAACTCCAACGCAATCCGCCCCGTAAATTCCGACACCGCGCACCCAGTCACGATATCTTGAACGACACTGTCATCATCACAACGCACGACAACCAACAAAGCAAAAAACACTACTCACCATCCGAATACTGCGACGAGACGATCGAAACGACTTCCTCTTCAAAGCGCGGCGGAATTTCAGGGGGCACATCTAGGGTCCCATCGTCCGACGGAAACGCCTCAGACGGGAACCGAGACGGGGAGGTGGTAAATACAGCGACATGGTGCTCGCTGCTGCGGATCGGTCTGCGCACCCGTGCACCGCGGAGTCCGCTCGTTCCCAGGTCCCACACGAATATCCCCAGATCGTCGTCTGCAGCGTCAAAGCCGAGGAAGCTGACAGACAAGGAGGGCACAGGCGCCGTGTGCATGCGCGCTTGGTATTGGTACATCCCCGAGATTGGTCTTTAGCGAGTGCAGAGAGGGCGTAGACGTCCCCGGATGGGGAACGGGTGCAACGGACGCGGGAGAATGAAGCGCCCGTGGTGAACATCATGCCTGGCATCGAGTGCTGGAGGAAGGGCAAGGGCTGTTCGGTCGCGAGCTCCGGCTTCAAGAATTCGGTGGGGATGGGGTACGCCTCGATGGAACAGCACCTGGAACAGAACACGTAGGGACCACAAATACGTAGGCTGCGGATGTAATTCCTGTGCTGAGGTGTGATATGCAGTATGACTGGTTCAGAACGAGGGTATGGTACTCACGTGCGGTGGGTTTGGTTGTACTTTGACTCTCGATCTACTCCCTGTACGCCAGTCCATTACACCGAAAGCGAATGAAGAACACTCCAGTAGAACGAGACCACAGATTAGGCATCGAACTACACACGTCGTAAAGACCTCCTCGCCAATCTGGCCCCTGGAAATCACGACACAGGGGGTCGAATGATCGATGGACATGCCATAAGTGAGAACATTCCATGTAACAAGCGTCAAACGCACACAAGGAAATGATATCGCATGCGGGTTCGCACTGGCAGATTGCCCGAGCTTTGATATGTCCCATATGTACACCTTCGTTGTATTGTCCGCGGAGAAAAGGAAGCGCTGCCAATTGACCCATTTGTCCATTGGGAAATATGCGATGCTGGGGGTGCTCCATGGATGTCTGAAACACCTTTTTGGTTTTAGACGCTCGCACGAGAAGACATTCGAACTGTCAGGGCGTCAGCGGTGTGAATTCGCTTTGAGAACAGCCGAGAGGGTGTGTTTGCCGTATATGATAGTACACGGAGGTCCATAAACGACGCTCATGAGTGAGTGCGAGAAAGTATTTGGATGTCTGACAAGGAAAGAGAGGATAAGTAAGCCATCGAGTCCAAAAGTAAGGGAGACTTGTATATTGCCTTGCGTAGTGCAAGAATGTCCTCTAGGTCTATGAAGCAGAAAATGATATGGTGCAGTTCGACCGGAAGACCGCTGAAATTCATCGTTGTTGACTAGCTAAATGGTCTCGGTGTATTGCTGGACTAGCCTTGGTTAGACCGTGACGAAGAGATTAGTAGTCTGGTGTCGACAGTCCCCTCCCCTTTCTCTGACACATTCGGCCTGGCAGTGGAATATTGTTTGACCATGGCTTCTTTCGCATTGTGCCATGAAGCAGGCAAACTGTCCAACCTTGCTTCTCCCACACCCTGCAGTGATAGGTGCGGGCAGCCGAATGCGATGGACGAGGAGGAGAGTGTAATTTCTGGAGGGCGAAAGAGTAGTTTCGGAGGATGCGAATAACCTTGCGGTGTAAGACAAAGAGTCCACGTGGTGTCGAGGTTCGGACGGAAGCCGCGTACCGTTGCCTTTTCGGTATTACTGGCCCGGCGCAGTGTGCTACCGGAGTTTTCCTAAACCACCGTGCTGTGCCAAATTTGATCCAGCATGGAGTCAGAAGGTACTTGCCCATTTCTGCTGGATTGCAGAGCAGTCAAATGACGCACTGGCACCTACTACCAGTAGCACAGTTGCATTCGCGGGCAGAATCTCTGTCCAGCAAGTTTGAACAAGGAGGAGGAACTAGATACATCGACGAGGCGATCGACCTTGATCGTGAAGCATTGGAACTGTGCACACCTGGCCACCCTGAGCGACCTGGCTCGTTGATTTGGCTTTCACTTCATCTTGGTCGTCGTTATAACCAACTTGGGGTGACGAGGGACCTTGAGGAGGCCATTGTTCTCGACCGAGAGGCCCTCAGCCTTTATCCACAGGGTCACCCTGGTCGATCAACATCCTTGAGCAACCTTGCATTCCATCTCTCTACTCGGTACAACCAGCTCGGGGCATTGCAGGATCTCAACGACGCCATTGTCATTGGCCGAGAAGTCCTTGATCTTCACCCACAAGATCATGCTGATCGATCGGCGTCCTTGAACAACCTTGCAGTTCATCTCTCCACTCGGTACAATCATCTCGGGGCAATGCAGGACCTCAGCGAGGCTATCCTCCTCGACCGAGAAGCCCTCAATCTTCGCCCGCAAGGTCACCCTGATCGGTCAGCGTCCTTGAACAACCTTGCGGTTGATCTCTCCACTCGGTACAAGCAGCTCGGGACAGTGCAAGACCTCGATGAGGCTATTGTCCTCGACCGAGAAGCCCTCAACCTTTGCCCACAAGGACACCCTGATCGATCGGCGTCCTTGAACAACCTTGCACTTTATCTCTCCACTCGGTATAAGCAGCTTGGGGCAGTACGGGACCTCGATGAGGCCATTGTACTCGACCGAGAAGCCCTCAAACTTCGCCCGCAAGGTCACCCTGATCGATCAGGGTCCTTAAACAACCTTGGAATTCATCTCTTCACTCGGTACAGTCAGCTCGGGGCAACACGGGACCTCGATGAGGCCATTGTCATCACCCGGGAAGCCATCAACATTTTCCCGCAAGGACACCCTGATCGATCGGCGCCCTTGAACAATCTTGCAATTAATCTCTCCACTCGGTACAATCAACTCGGGACAATGCAGGACCTCGACGAGGCCATTGTCCTCGGCCAAGAAGCCCTCAACCTTCGCCCGGAAGGTCATCCTAGTCGATCGACGTCCTTGAACAACCTTGCGGTTGATCTCTTCACTCGGTACAAGCAGCTCGGGACAGTGCAGGACCTCAACGAGGCTATTGTCCTCGACCAAGAAGCCCTCAATCTTTTCCCGCAAGGACACCCTGATCGATCAGCGTCCTTGAACAACCTTGCACTTCATCTCTCCACTCGGTACAATCAACTCGGAGCAATGCAAGACCTCAACGAAGCCATTGTCCTTGACCAAGAAGCCCTTAGCCTTCGCCTGCAAGGTCACCCTAGTCGATCGATGACCTTGAACAACCTTGCAGGTGATCTCTTCACTCGGTACAAGCAGTTCGGGACAGTGCAGGACCTCGATGAGGCCATTGTCCTTACCAGAGAAGCCCTCGATCTTCGCCCCCAAGGACATCCTGATCGATCGGCGTCCTTGAACAACCTTGCAAGCTACCTCCTTAGTCGCTTTGTGCGGTCGGAGCAGTTACAGGATCAGGAAGAGATGTTCTGTCTCTACACCCAACTCGAACATGTGGCCCAAACTGTGTCTCCGAGCGATCTTTCTGCCGCTCGAGCATGGATCCGTGCAGCTGAACAATTCCAACATCCCACCCTACGTCTCGCACACGAAACAGCTCTTCGATTACTTGTTCAACATCTGGCCACTCTGCCGTCACTACCCCAACATCTTGCCATCCTCAAACAACGCACGTCGTCGCTTGCGGTAGACGCATTCTCAGCGTGTCTTCGTAGAGGTGCTCCTGCGCGTGCAGTCGAGCTGCTCGAACAAGGTCGAGGTGTCTTTTGGAGCCAGCTCACCCGCCTCCGTTCCCCCCTTGACGATGTCATAGTATCTGGTCCGACTGGAAAGAGCTTGGCGGACGAATTCACGCAGTTGTCCTCACTCATTCATAATGCCCTCAATTTCCCTGTCAGTGGTACAGATCAGCATGAACAACTGTGTCATCTCAACTTTGAATTGCAAAGAGTCATCGCCAATATTCGCGAGCTGCCTGGTCTCTCCCATTTCCTTCTTCCCTCCCTCTTCTCAGATCTCCAACGTGCAGCCAGTGAGGGACCAATCATCATCGTGAACGCGAGCCAGCATAGCTGTGACGCGCTCGTCGTGTTACTCGACCGTGATCCTGTTCATATTCCGTTGCATATCACACGAGAAAATGTTCAAGATCTATCAATGGAACTCCGTACCTTGACTGTGCGCGCAACGAGGGCCAACGTGACGAGAGAGCTCGCGTCGTTCCTACGCAAACTCTGGGATGAGATCGTCTCTCCCATTATCGATCACTTACAGACGACCCATCCATTTCAATCACGGATCTGGTGGTGTCCCACCGCCGAGTTCTCTACGCTGCCCCTGCACGCTGCCGGTCCATTTCGGAAGGGTCAACGGAATCTCCCTGATCTCTACATCTCGTCCTATACCCCAACCCTGACCGCCCTCATCCATGCTCGATGGCGCAATCCACCGAATTCCGATAATCAACCGAAACGTTTCGTCGCCATCGGTCAAGCCAAAGCCGCCGGCGAGAACGAACTTTTTTCGGTAAGCGCGGAACTGGACAACATCCGTCAGTGCATCGAGGGCCACGCCACATTCACGCGTATAGATGGCGACGAATCTTGCATTTCTAGGATCGTTGAAGAGCTCGGCAAGAATGAATGGGTCCACCTCGCTTGTCATGGTCTCCCAAATTCCACGCAGCCGTTCGAGTCCGCATTTGCTCTGCGCGACGGACACTTTACCATCCAACGGATCATCGGGTGTAACTTGGAGAATCCTGAATTTGCGTATCTCTCGGCGTGCCATACGACTGTCGGAGACGAAGAGAGCCCGGATGAGGTGATCCACCTCGCGTCGGCGATGCAGTTCCTTGGTTTCCGTTCAGTGGTCGGGACGATGTGGGCGGTGGACGATGGTGAGACGGACAAGATCACGTCGACATTTTATAGACATATGCTGGACGAGTCAGGTCGGTTGGATCATACCCGGGCGGCGTTTGCGCTGAACAAGACGATGCGCTCTGTGACTATACCATTCGATCAGCGGGTTCTTTATATCCATCTTGGTGCCTAGATCCGCATCTTTGTTGTCTCTCTCGCTTTGCATTGTTCATACTCGCTGTGTATAAGTCATTGCTATCACATGTGCTATCCATCGACACCCCAAGTGTATGCTCGGACGAAGGGCACAACAAAAATACCTGTTGATAAACTTTTTCAGCGATTTGGACGAGCAGGAACGATCCTGCAATGGGAGCCAAGATGTTGTATGATGATATTGAATTCCAAATACATTACAGACGGATGGTATAAAATGGTATAGACCGGCGTTGTGCTTGTTTCGGACACGACGCCGCGTTTATGCGTGTGTGGATTTTCCTGCAAAAGGAAATCCCCCATCTACTCTACGTGCCCCTGCTTGCAAAGGACACCCTCGCAGTCTTCCCTTCTCAACATTCCAAGATAACATCACCTAGCTAGATCAGCGTAATCGCCCCGGTCTGCGACCCCAACGCAATCCGCCCCGTAAATTCTGACACTGCGCACTTGGTCACATCATCTCAAAACAAGGACATCATCAACACACACCCATCACATGACCACCCACCAAACAAACAAAAAGTACAACTCACCATCCGAATACCGCGACGTCGCGATCGAAACAACCTCTGCATCAAAACGCGGCGCCATCT
The DNA here is from genome assembly GCA_038092775.1 of Boletus rubescentipes. NCBI lineage: Eukaryota > Fungi > Basidiomycota > Agaricomycetes > Boletales > Boletaceae > Boletus > Boletus rubescentipes. Next base: position 61,258 of record JBBPRA010000059.1, read on the forward strand.
CGGGGGGCAGATCCAACGTCTCCGAAAACAAACACAGCGCCGGCTCCGACAGGTACAGAGACTCGGACGGCGACGTGGTGAACGCAACCACGTGGCGCTCCTCGCCCCGGTACGTACACACCCACGCACCCCGCAGTCCGCTCTCGCCCACATCCCACGCGGTCATACGTCGAGCCCCGTCTGCAGGGTCCAACCCGAGCAGTTTGACAGACAAGGCAGGCTCGGGCGACGTGTGCACGTGTACTTGGTAGTAGTACATCCCCCGCCGTTGGTCTCTGGCGAGTGCAAAGAGGGTGTAGACGTCGCCAGAGGCAGAACGGGTGTGGCGGACGCGGGAGAGCGCGGTTTTCGTGGTGAACACTATCCCGGGTATGTCATAATGGAGGGAGGGCAAGGGCGGTTCGGACGCGTCTTCCGGGTTTGAGAATAAGGGAGGGATGGGGTACGCTTCGATGGACCAACACCTGAAACAGAGAATGTAGGGACCACAGATGCGGAGGGCGTGGATGTAATTCCTGTTTGGCTGGGATACACAGATGAAGTAGGACACGACGACTCGAACCGAGAACAGGATGCTTACGTGCTCTGCGATCACTTGTTGATGTACAATGACACTCGCTCGGCGCTCTGTGCGCCAGTCCACCACCTCGACGATGGCGTGTGAAAGTTGCAGTAAAACGAGACACGATTCCGGATCGATGCTGTTGACATTGTTGAAGTGCGTGTCCAAGTAGGCGACGTCGCGAAACTTGAGGGGTTCCCCCGTGTCCTCCGTGTCCAAGGGCAAGGGGAGGGAAAAGATGTGTGCTCTGGAAGATCACGTCAGGTGTCGATCTACACATGTCATGACGACGTACCTGGCGCCTTTGGAAAGAACGACATAGAGAGTCGATCGATCGATGGTCATGCTGTAGGTGAGGAAATTCCACCCGACGAGCGTCAGACGCGCACGAGGAAATGATGGCGCGTTCTCGTCCTCAGAGGACGCGAGCTTGGAAATGTCCCATACATACACCACCGTCGTCTCATCCACGGAGAGCAGGAAGCGCTCAGACAAAAAAGAGAGTGCAGCCAAGGGACCTAATTTACGCGTTTGTCCACTGGGCAGGATGCGGTGCTGGGGATATTCTCTGAACGTTTGAAACACCCTTTTGGTTCTGGACGCTTGCACGAGAAGACGTTCGGATTGCCAGGGCGTCAGCGCTGCGAATTCGCTTCGAGAACAACAGAGAGGGTGGGTTTGCCGTATATGATGGTACACGGAGGTCCATAAACGAGGTTCATGAGTGAGTGCGAAAAAGTATTTGGACGTCTGAAAAGGAAAGAGAGGGTGAGTCAACCGTCAAGTCCAAGCAAGGAAGACTTGTATATTGCCTTGCGCAACGCAAGAAGGTCCTCCGGGTCCATGAAACAGAGGATCTGATGATGCAATTCGACTGGAAAACGGTTGAAAATCATCGTCGCCGACTAGCTAAATCTCGCTGTATGGTGTAGGACCGGGAGATTTCATCGATTGCAAGAAAGACCCCCCAGAACGATAAATACAGCAAGTGGAGCAAACTCGTGTATGTAGTTGTTATATATTTTAGGCGGCAATAAACATAGTTTGCTCGTCTGGGACAAGTTGAGTGTCGAGCTACAAGTGCTCCAAAAAGAACCCGGCGGTCACCTTGAATGAACCCTCTTTTCCAGTTTTGACCTTCGGGTCCGACAGATCACCACGAGGAGCGAATCCGTGTGAACAGCCCCCAGCCTTCAAAGTACTCTCGCCTGTAGAGAGATCTGCCCTAGTCTGGCTCCCACCGATAACGGCGTCTGCCTGAGCTTGAGCGTCGACAGGGAAATGCTGGTCAATCTCGCAAGAGTTGATGAGGAGCAGGACTTTGGTTTCCTTGAATTTCTATGGGTGGTGAGATGGGTACACACTGGCAAGTGCGAAAACATGGAGGTCATCTGGAATGTCGAGGAAGGAAGGATGAGAGACGGCACCGACCTTGATAATGCCGTCGAATGTGAGATCAAAGACGTAGCGAGTTGGTCGGGTTGAGCCGTGAATCACATCCCACAAACGGACGGCATACCACTGAAGCAATAGCCCGTGGGAGCAAATTTCTTGATACTTCGCTGTTCAAGTGTCGCAATGACATTGTCGTTGTCGATGCGAAGACGAGTGACGTTGGTGCCATCATGATGCTTGGTGAGCTAGACATTGAAATCAAACAACGATCCCCCCTGGGAGCGATGAGGTATCTCTGTTGAGATAAAAGCATGTACTTGACTGCATGACGTCCAAGTGAATGGGATCAAAAAGATAGACAGCGACCACCTATAGGGCTGACGAGGAGGAGTGCGTCCAACCGTGAGAGTCAATACCTGGAAGCCGTTCCTGGAGAAATTATTGCACGGCAACTGGAGTGCTGGTCAGGTTGGCCGAATGAAAGAGGGAGATCCGTGCCTGACTGTTGACGAGTTCAATGCCAAATGCGTCTGGGAGAAAGAGAAAGACCTTTTCCTTTGAATGGCCGGCAATTGGTGTTGCGAGGTAGCACTTGACACCATTGAGACTATCCCTGCATTCCTATCGTGACGAGCACCTGAGATAGTGACAGAGATATGTATGGACGTGGTGAGAAGAGAACCCCCTGAGTGACCACGTGACCATCGTCATGATCGGATGCACACTGATTTCCTAATTTGGGGTGGTCCAAAATCAGAGACTTGCTCCCTCACTCACTCGTGCGATGCCCCCTCAACCCGGCGTGTTCGCTCTTCCCTACGCTTCTACCCACAACGCACGTCCAGACGTCGTTCACGTGCACCACCCACCCGTTCCTGGTCCCAGCTCCAGGACACACGGTGCGCCCAACCAGCCCTGCTCACACCTGCCATCGCGCTTACCACCTTGCAGATGACCCAAAGAGAGACAAGAAACGCAAAGACTTGTCCGGAAAAGTTGGAAAGGAGATGACCGATCGCAGGGACGAGTCCGTGTCCACTTTCTTTGTCCTATCGTCGCCCTCACATGGCCCGCAGAGGCAGACACTTTGCAGAAAATATCTCGGCTCTGCACAGCGCTGCTATACAGCTCGCATCTCGCCCCGAGACACATCCGCTGTACAATCTGCGCATGTACCCCTTGTCCCTGGAACGCTCTGCCTTGCTCGCACAGCTTTCATACGAAGAAAAGCACGGCCTCGCTGCGATAGAGACTGCCTATGAGGAGGAGCGGGAGCGCGTCGAGGATGAATGGCGCAAGGGACGCGTGCGTGTGCGTGAACGGCTCCTCGAGGGCATCGAAGAACGAAGACGCAGAGCCAGGGAGGAAAAGGAAGGCGAAGGTGCCGTAAACGGTCCGTCCACACGTTTACCTCCCCACCCGTCTTCTCATCATGAAATCTAGATGTCTCTCTCGACTCTCAGACGCGTGCCCACATCACCCGCAAGCTGCGTAACAAGCTTGGCACTTCGCCACCGCCGACCCCGCTCGGTCTCGGCGCGTTTGGTCTCGGGAACGGGAGCGTGACGCCCATGGCGTCTGGGCCGCTCACGAACCCGCACTCGCTCTCTGTCGATGAGATACCCTCCCCATTCCCGTTCCCGCTCACGTCCGTCACCCTCCCAAATGGCCACGCCGTATCTGGCGGTGGCGGTGGACCCAACAATGGAAATCGGCGACGGAACAAGGGCGGCGGTACACACCAAGGGATGATCGGAGTCGGAGGACTGGGCAAGAGCCTCGCGTTCCTCGGGCAATGCAAAGATGCCGAGATAGAAGCTGATTTGATCGAGATAAGACGAGGCACAAAGAGACGCAGGGCAGCCGCGGTCTCGTCCACAAAAATATCGTGACATGTATTATCTTATCTATCGGAATCGGATATCGGATATCACCTTGTAATGAGGACATTTCCACCACCGTACACACCCACCAACGACACGGACGCGGACAGACTCGCGTTTTTCCATGTCCTAGAGAGACTCAAGGTGGCCGCGTTCATTCCTATCTGCCCACAGACTTACCCCCATACAGACACAGAAACGCACGGGCTGGACCGAGCACAATGTAAGCTTATCACTGTCCCGAGCTTCACTGACCCCGTAGCCAGATCCCGAACCCAGAGAGGTACGCCTATCCTACACCCGCACCTCCACGCTCATGTCTGCCAGTATCTCGGACCACATGTACCGCATGGCCGTACTCGCCATGTGCACGTCCGACGCAACCCTCGACGTACCCAAGTCAGTTCTCCCCTATGCCCGCATCGCGATCTCATGTATGATAGGTGTGTGATGATGTGCGTTGTGCACGATCTCGCAGAGGCGCAAGGTATGTGGTTCTTTGCTCGTGTACCGACGAGGTGCTTACTGTGGCTACAGTCGGGGACATTAGCCCCCGCGAAGGGATCCCCAGGGAAGAAAAATGTCGCCTCGAAGCGGTAGGTCCAGCCTGATGTCCGTGTGTATCGCCAACGCGCCCCCGACAGGACGCGATGCACAACTTTATACACGACATGCTGCATGCAACCCCGGCAGCGCTGCGTATCGAAGCGCTCTGGAAGGTTCGTCCCCGTCCCCGTCCTTGTCCCCGTCCTGATACCACCATACGTTGCAGGAATACGAAGATGGGGTGACACCCGAGGCAAAGTTCGTCAAAGGTACGTCCTTTGCGTCGGGTATATGCGCAATTCTGACCCCGCTCTCAGATCTCGACCGGCTCGAGATGGCACTCCAAGGTACCTCCTCTCACTCTCCTTACCGGGGGGAGTTGGCGCTGACGCATCTCCGCTTTTACAGCCCGCGAATACGAAAAGGCGCACGGGCGCACTCGAGACGATTTGCAGTGCTTCTTTGACAGCAGTTTCCCATACTTGCGACACCCCGAGGTACGTCACTGGGGGGACACGTTGGGGTTGGAGAGGGACAGCGATCTGCCGGCGGGTACTAGTGTCGACGATCGTGATGCGGAGTAGTCACGGTGTTGCCTTGGCGTTGGCGCTAGCACGTCGCGATGCCAGAGTGGGGTTTCAAAGTGACGGATGGAGCGTCTATAGAAGACACTCCAGAGCCGTCCTTGAAGGGATAGATGTTGAAGAAAATACTATTTCTTCACCCACTTGCAAGTGTTACGCGTGTATACATGTTCAAGCTATTAGTCCATGGAACCCCGAGCGAATATATACGACCAGTCCCAAGAAACCAACGTTCCAGAACGCAAGCACTAGACATACGTAGGTACAAAAATAAGAAAACAACTTGAAAGGATGCTACTTGTAATTTATGTGTCGACGTCGCTGGTGCGAACGAGTGTATATACGATTATCCGTGGACCCTGGCGTGAAAAAAAAAACAATATTTATAACCCACATGTGAATGATACCATAATGCATGGGGGCAGAGTGATAGACCTAGACGATGTGAAAGGGGGAGGGTATTGAGCAAAGACAAGGGAAGGACAGTGTACTGATGGCAGATATCAGATGGGAAATGGTGGAAAGTGGAGCGACGGACGCGGCGAGACCAGTCTCATGCCTCATCCGTCTTTTCAGTTTCGATGGGGCGTTTCTCCTCTGCCAACGCGAGTATCTCGCGCGAGACTTTACTTCGTCTCCGAATTGCAGCGCCGTAGACAAAGAGGATCTGTCAATTTCATCATGAGTCAGGTAGGGATGAAAAGGCAGGGTGCAAGTAGCACATCCCAATAAAAAAAAAGGGAGCAAAGAAGGGGAAAAAAAGACTGACGAACGGAATAGGTATCATCGCCACCGAGATAAGTGCAAAGAGCGTGTTCGCCCACTTGTACGTAAGGTTATCGTACATCTGTTGCGTAAACAGCGGGAAAGCCGCTCCAAGAAGGTTCCCTGTTCAGAATCCGTCCAAAGATCACACCCAAAACGAAGTCGAACACGTCAGATGCATCCAATTTCGGTGGAGCGGGTACGTACGACACATGCTTTGGCCTGCCAACGCAGATGACGCATATGGACCGTAGCTTGACAGGGTCAAAAGGTGATTCGCCATTCGTCAGGGTAGAGTAATAGGGGGACGTACCAGTCGGCAAGGTAGACAAAGACGACCTGGTAAATGATGAATGCGCCCACCATGAAAATCTGTCGATGCGATGATCAACACGACGCTTAAATCGCCCTCAGAAGGCGAGTACGCACCGTCAGACCAATGAGAGGGATGATCCAGTGGATGGATGGCTTTGCGGTCCATGCGTAGATGAACATGCCACTCGGAAGCAAGACGGCGGCGACGAGGGCGAGGCAGAGTCGTGCTTCAGGGCCTTTTTTGACGACATATTTCCTTGGGGTCATCTCAGCGCTCATGTCGGGAGCGCAACGCGATGGGAACCCACTTGTACAGCACCTCTTGGTACATGTTGGCGAACCATCCGAGGATACTGCCGATGCTACACGAGCGAGTCAGTGGGCAAGCATCGAGAAGATTGCGTGATACAGACGTGATACAAACGTATGTTGAACCCTGCTCGCCTATGGTGAAGCCATAGATGTTCTTCATTTCTCCAGAAATGGAGCTGTGCACCGTCAAAAGTGATCATAATGCGCATATAGCCACTTACTCGATGAAACAAAACAAGACACCCCATGTGAAACCGATCCAGAGCTTTGGACCTGATCATCAGCCGAGAGAAGCAAACGAAGAAGAGCCCTTACGCTAAAACTCTGAACAGTCGGTTCGGTCAAGAGTAATTCTTTGGCTAGATATCAGAGTATTTCGGACGTTCGGGAAGCACCACTCACTGATCGGACGTGTACTCGATATCTTGATCAACGTGAAGAGGCTATGCTTGTCTATTTCGGCACGTGCATGGTATCGGCTATCTTGCTTCGTTTGCCTCATCTTTCGCGCGAGGCGGGTGAGAATGATATCGGCGCGTGTCTCCGCCAAGAACAGCAGCACGCCGAAAAAGTAGACGCCACTAATACTATGCAGCATGGTCACATCACGCGCGACTTGGAAACACATTCGGACTTACATGGCCGAAATCCACTGAATCCACCTCCAACCCAAGTGGTTGTTGGATTCAATCCAACCTGCAAGCAATGGTGCAAGACCACCAGAGCCTATCGCTGAGATGGCAAAGAGTGCCATGGGGAAACCACGCCTAAGAGTGTGAGCGACGTTCAGCGATGGTAATCGGGAGATGATTACTCTTCGGGCTTCCATATATCGGCGATGGTTCCTCCGACAAGGGTCGCACCGGTCGATCCAAACGAGCCGCCGAGGAACCGGGCGACGATCACGGTTTGTATGTTCGGAGCCCTATTAGCTAGTCAGCATTGCTACCGAAAATCGTGTAGGTAGAAAAACTTGCAGGGCCATCATGACATGCATGAGCATGAAGAGAAAGGTGGTTACGATATACAGCGGAAAACGTCCAAACTCTTCCGATAAGGAAGAAGTGAAGAGGGGGACGACCCCGAAACCGAGTGGGTATACGCTAAGACCCACTGTGGCCGCAAAGGTGGAACAGTGGAGGTCGTCTACCATTGTTGGCACACCCATGGTGTAAGACGAGATGGCGGCGGCTTGAAAACGTACATAATTGGCGTGCGTAGCGATGAAGACGGAGAGAGACTGACCGGTGATGCCAGTGAAACCACAGGCGGTAATCGTGATGCCCCATTTTTTGGCGGAGGAAAAGTTGATTGGATTACGGGCATCTGTGTCCTCAAACTCGACCTGTGGGGAGTGTAAGCGACGACGGGGAACGAGAGCAAGCGTACCAAGAGGGTCGCGTCCGGGTCGTGTATTGTGGACGGTTGAGAGAGCGTTCTGAGAGACATGGCCATCGCCTCGCACGGCGAGGGCACAGGGAATACTTATTTATAGTGGACGAGGGCGTTCACAGGGCATGGTGAATTTTGACCCGGCGAGTTGGAACCGGGCTTTTATCTCTTCTTCTTCATCCCCGCACTATTCCTGCCTAGCAAATTCCGATCGCATCTGCGAATCCAATCCGTGGAAAAGATCGGCCATCGAAGTCGTCGTCAATATTGAAGAGTGCTACAAAAAAAAACCTTGGTTCGTCTTCGTCCGTCGGCGTCCGTATGTACGTGACAGTGGCCGCCATGATCGCTTGTTCAATGTCACGGGCCGTTCCGCACCGGATTTATTTGCTTCTGTGTGGCAACACCCTTGGAATTCAACACACCACAACAACGCCGCGCTAATTTCGAAGCACTGACAGCGCGTCACAATTTCCGCGCTCGTCCCTGTAGTCATGGAACGGCTTTACAGCAAAGCAAAGTCCAGTGTGGACCCATTTTCAGACCCCTCTAACCGCATGTCTCAGCGTCCATCTGCTGTCAAATCCGGTGAAGGAGTCCCTTTCGAGGTCTTCGGCTCTACCTTCGTGCCTTCCAAGCCGGCCGTCACCTATGGAAAGTCATCTAAGAGCAAGTTCAAGCCTGCGGGAACTCTCCCTATCAAACCCCGGAAGGCACCCTTGCGCATAATGGATGATGAGAGTGACGATGAGCTTTTGCTCTCCTCCCAGAACTCCGTGGGCGACGCGACCACGCCCTTGAAACGTGTCGTCAAGGGAAAGAAACCGGATGTCCCTTCCGACGAAGAGGAAACTGTGCGCGTCAATGGCCGTGTGCTCGCTGCACACCCGGATTACAAGCCGTCGTCCTTCAGTGCCCTCAAGACGCTCCGGTTCTCGAAAAGCAAGAAAAACACCCCTGACGGAGACGGTGTAGCAGAGGTACCCCCACCATCGTCATCCCTGGACAACTCTCAGGAGTTGTTCAAACCTTTATCAGACGACATCGAGATTCTCGATGGTCTTCCATCGGATGGTCCATCCTCTTCCCTGCAGAAGCCTTCTGGGGTGTCCTCGACGCGTCGCAGGAGTCCAAGTGCAACGCGTACTATACCTCCTCGCTTTCCCGATGCCAAGGACGCCTCCACTTCTAAACAATCCTCTCCGGCGACCAAGGATACCGCACGGTCACCCGCCAAACTTCGCCCGCGGCCACGGGTCATCATAAAATCTGCCGCTCGTAAGCGTGACAGCAGCCCAGCACCCACACCACGTCCTGCGGCGCAAAACCGTGGTCTCCCGCTACGTAGCAAGCCGCCCGAACCGCCCGCCCATGCGGAGGGCAAACGAGCCAACAAGAAACCAACCCTTCCTTCATCATCACGTCGAGAGCCGCAAGCATTCCCAATGTCACTGGAAGCAAAGGAAAACGTCTCCGATGGTGCACGGAGTGGTGACGCCTCCTCCAGCAAGCCCAAGAAGGCTGGTATATCGCGTTCCGCGACGTTTGTACACCCAAAGCCGATCCCTCTTCCTTCGCCATTGAAAACGAAACGCATTTCCCGTGGAACCACCTTTCCTAACTTGTCACCTCTCGTTGCCTCCAAGAACAAAGGTAAAGCACGAGCAAAATCCCCCGACGAGGACGACGTGGATGTGACGGACGACCAGGGGAAACGCGATGGTCCCAAACCGTTTCCCATGAGTTCTCAGATGCTCGCGGGTATCGATCGGCGGTCAAAGTCGCCCAGTCTTAGATCCACGAAGCGCGCTTCGTCGGACGATAGTGGTGCCGAACAAGGACGCAGTGCGAAAAAGCGTAAAGACTCGCGTTCAGGGTGCGCCCCTTTCATACCATCTTCCAGCCGCGCTTACTTATGTTGTTCCGGATCTCTTCAGGGTGCTGGGCGCGTTTGATTATTTGCACGAGCCCATGGAAGATGATTCCGGTGAGCCGATGTTTTTGATCACCGTCTTTTTGTATTCTCATCCGAACGCTCGCATAAAGTCGAGTTGGGTTATGCTCGGGACCCTTCAGCGATGTGCCCTTATTGCGACGAGGACTTGCCTTCCCATCCTACACCGTTTCTCCGAAATTTGCTCGCAATTGCACGCAAAAAGTCGGTTTCGGACCCACGACCGAGAAATCGCGGTGGTTTGAAAGCACCGTTGACGATTTACATATCTGTCTGTCAACGGCATCGCTTCGAATCGCACCAACTGCCGATTGCGACTGAGAGAGGCTGGCCAAAGTCGATCGACTTTAGCAAGGTTCCAGGTAGAGTTAAGAAGATGAAAAAGGACCTGGAAGCCATCATCTTGGACAAGGACGACGTCAGCGATATCGAAGACTTTGATATTGACGATGGGGGTAGAGGAGCAAGGAGTAAAAGCGTCTTCTGGAGAGAGGTGAAGAAGGAGATGAAGAAGCAGGGCAGCCGTACCGTGGTCGGCGTCAAGGGGCAGTTCGCAAGTTTTGAGAAGACGCAGCCGGGATAGTACGTCGACCCGTTATTCGCAACCGTTTCAAAGACGCTAATGACCATTGTAGCTATGGCGAGCAGGGCTCGGTCATCATACATCAGACCCTTTTCGACCTCTTTCCACCGTCGACCTTTGACGCGTCTCTCATTGTTCCTCTTGCACCAGCTGAATTCATTCAGCGTGTCCTTGTACCCGAGGCGGCTGTTCGACTCATCATACAAGATCTCTGCGTGGACATGGACGACGCGGTCGTAACCCTCCGTGATAGTGCACAATACGGGGTCGCCATGTTCCCAGACACGGGCGAGAACAAACGCAAAGGTGCCCGCGGGGATGACGACGAGATGGGTGTCGCAGATCAAATTGTCATGGAACGCGCGAGAGCACGACGCAGAGAAATTGCCGAGGAAGAAAAGGTTGAAGAAGAGATGTTGGAGGAAGAGCGTGCCGCACAACGCGCCAAGGCACGGGAGAGTCGGCGGGAGAAGGCGCTGGAGCGGGCGCAGCAGATCAAGGCACGTACGGGCAGCGAGGTTGGAGGGGACGATACGTCGGAAGTCTCTGAGGCGAGTGAGACGCGCAGGACGCGACGGCGGACGAGGCAGCGGGCTGTCACTGCGGATAACTCGGAATCGGACGCGATGTCGGTGGATAGTTTGGCGAGCAAGCGAGCCCCTCACAAGACGAAGAAAGGGGTGCGGAGCGTTGAGGCCAAGGTGGTCAGGGCGACGCCGCAGCCAGAGTGTTCGGACAGTGACTCGGTGGAGCTCGTCGACGACATGAAACGCAAGACGAGCCTTGTCAGGAGGAGCAAAACAAGGGAGCGCAGCACGGAGCCTGCTACACATGTCACCACGGCGGCTACTACAATACGCGAGCGAACGAAGCCGTTCAGTACATTTGCTTCGCTTGGCAGTGATGGGGAAGGCGAAAGTACCCCTCGACCTACTAGACAACGGACAACGGACACAAGTGGCGCCGAGAGTGCCGTCGACTGCTTCCACGCACGCACGTTGCCATTGCAGATGGCGCGAAACAGACCTGGTGCGAGGTGAGACGCGTCCCAGCTGACCTCGCTCTTCTCTTGACCATGCCATCTTGCACAGCGTGCCCATTCCACATGATGGCTGGTCCCGGAGTCTGAGGACGAGCGGCGCGTCCGACGATGCGGACTCGGACACGTCGAATGCGAGCCGGAGATTGGATCGTCCTTTGATAAAAAAGGGTGGACCAAGTTATTCATGGCTGCTCAGCGATCCGCCCTCGCAAGACTCGACTTGAACCAAGGACCCTTTGTTGATATTGATATTGTCTGCGTGCACGCGCGCACCTATCGTTTCCTTCATTAATAGCTTACCGTACATTTCGTTGGACGTTTGTAGTCCATACTTTTAGGTACATTGCACGGTATGATAAACTTGACCACTTACATGAGCATATAGTACTTTCGTCACACCATATGACTGACAATCGATTCGTAGTGTAGGCGAGCGTCTTCTGACTCATCACCACAACGTGCTCTTGTTGGAGTCTTGGGGATGGAGATGAAGGCACTGGCACGAACGTCATGGACACAGTCACGGTGATCTAATCCCGAGTCAATCATCAAGTCATTAAATCACATTTTGTTCTTCATTAACCACCCTGGTCTTAGACCGAACTCAAAGCCATGCCACTAGTGCAACCTGAACGTGTTCTTTTTGCAACAGTCGAAAGTGGAATCATGGTGCGCAAGAAACATATCGCATACCCCCCATCTGTAGTGCGTGCTCACCTCTATCTCTCAAATGCATTCTATCCGTGGTCGACGCGGTGATTAACATCGATGTTTGGTTCATCGTAGTTGCAGACGACAAGGTTGGAGTACCTCGTCTCGAACCGCTACAAACTACATTGCCTATTAATTGATAGACGCCTGATCATGGGATGATTCCTCCGCTGGGGTGTCAAGAGCATGGCGCGCAATCAAGGTAAAGTGAATGTCTTTCCGAAGCGATTGGAAGCTCAGATACATGGACCCATCCTCGGGCCGTGCTTTATATTGCACTGACCGGCATGGTAGGGACACGAAACCCACTTTATTGATTCCACAATCCAATGATCATAATGAAAGGGTGAGTGTAGCATATCTCGCCTGTGGTTCGTATACTCATCAAGCACAGTGGGCCTCTGCCCCTGCCTGCGCGTTGGGGTTCAAGGTTGCATAGTGTGAGTGTGAGTGGGCGGTGCCAAAAGGGGATGTCGCTCGGAAGGTGGCGCATCTGTAACCCACTCGACTCGGCTACGAGCCAGGGATCTCGAACAGGGACACATTGGACATGTCAGAGAATGTTCCAAACACAAGCGGCGTTTCAGCAGGGTGGTTCGCGACATTCTGTCGCCCAGCTTTCAAGGTGCACGTTTTCTTTTTGTTTGCATGGTATGTGGGCGACGACTGTGAGAGGTGCTGTTTGAAGACGTCGTCGCGGATGTGCGATGTGGGAGTAGAACTGGCGGGCATATCGCGTTAGCGTCAAGCCTTACGACTCGGTGGGATAATTGACAGCTCAACGGCCTCTGATTGGCTAATAAGCGATCCAGGGAGGAACTCAAGTTCCAATAAAGGACAATTAAGTGTAGATATGATCCCCAACCAATCAGAGTGCCCCAATCGCTAGGGCAGCCTGTTACCGCCTTCTGAGACTCGGAACCATTCCCCTCCTTGCAAATGGTGCACGAGGCTATGCCGATGGGCCATGTTTCTGTTCTCCCAGTAGAACTGTACCTCCACATCTTCTTTTTTCTTGACGTCAAGGACGTCTTTGCGCTTCGAAAGGTAACGCCCATCATGTACTCGGATGCTAAAGGTAGTCGATTCACCCGATGCTATCTAGACATGCAAATGTTTCCTCGCGCTCACGAAAGAACGTGGCCTCTGGTCGATGATGTTTACCCGCCTGCGCGATACACAAGCCCTACCCTGCTCTCGTGCCGAATTTACAGCCATGTCGTTCCCCCAGGCTGAACGTGTGCTCGTTGTAGCGTCCAAAATCGAAGCCTCCTTCCTGCAACTCAGAGAACGCATCGCACACCAGATTCCCGCCATAGTACAACCATACTCGTCCATGAACGCCGCAACGTGTTCGTGGCGTGTGCTCACGTTTATTTCGGATCGCTTCATTCTTTCCGTGGATACCGCCATGGTCATTATTTGGGATACGGCCACACTCGCATCGTCGTCTCCGGCGGTTGTGACCTCTCCCTGGGCGCACTTTACCTTGTCCAACGTCCTCGGCTACGTCGACCACTATTCTACACTCTACCTTGCGATCGCCCGTGTCCATGCGGATCATCAAAGGTATGTCGTCTTAGATCTGTGCCGATTGACGCCTGATCGTATGATACAGTGCCGTCATTTATTCTGTACCCCTCCCTCCGTCGGGGGTAAGCGAACATCATCATGGGCGCTTGCATTGGGAAGCAGAGTTTCCATTACTACAAGAATCACTCAAGCACATGGACCCGCACTCGGGTCGTGCCCTATTGTACACCATGCCAACCTCGATCCATATCCTGCACTGGCGTGATGGTAACAGACGATCGACCATATCCATTGAACCGGATGACTTTGATCTAGGGGTGCGTATCGTATCATTCACGCGTCGATCGTATCCTCATCACACACGACCCATTTCAGTGGAACGGAATCACATCCCTGCGCTTCTGCGGTCCCTACATTCTGTGCTTCAGGCTTCGCTCCGTGGAAGCATATCCCGTCCCTATCGATACCCCAGCGGTCGATCCCTTGCCCATGCTTCGCCATCGATTCGGAGCAGTCTGCTTTCGAGCCGTGTCCCTCTCCCACGTACATGTGTCCCATCGTTCATCGGGCGACATCTACACCATCTACTTGCTCGCCAACGACGTCTACCAAGGCATGTTCCACTACCGCATTCGCGTGATCACCGCACCCGTGCCTTCCTTGTCTGTTCGCGTCCTTGCCAAAGGTACTATCCCGCCGCTAGCGCTTATGTCCGGGACTGAGGTCAGGTATACGTTGGAGGATATCGTCAGACGGATGTTTGTCTCCACGTGGTCGTTGGGATCGGCGGGGTTGCGTGGGGTGTGGGTAGACAGGCTGAGGGGGAGCATCGATCGGAGGGTCGTGGCGTTTACGACGCATCCGAGTCGGCTGCGCCAGCAAGCGGGTTCGGTTCCAGAGGAGGATTCGGTCACGGGGGATGGGTCAGACGCGTCGGACGAGGAGGCGCGGACGATAGACGGCAAGGTCGTCCATGTTATCTCGTCGTATGATCTTCGAGGTGTGTGCCGTTCGTATGCATTGGTTCGTCTGGAATTGACTAGGGGTGATCGCAGATGACATCACGATATGTGCGGTGTCGGAGTGGACGGGGCGAATTGCTCTGGGTTCGCGTGTAGGCGCCATCTCGCTCCTCTGAAGAGGTCGTAGGCGTAATGCCAGCTTGAGGTGGGATGGTCGCACAGTCATGTAGTACTACTACAAAGATCCTCATCCAACTACACCTTTCCACCTGGTCCGAAAACGTGTAGAATTCGACCAGGATGCGAGCAGGAGCCGTCATAACCGTAGACGAATTGACCAACTTCGAGGAAGCGAACAAGAACAAGAATACACATACTAGAACTACACGCCGAGATGGATATACAGAATCCGCTGATCAAATGGCATATTCACAGAGCGCATCGTCTTGTTCAGCGCAAATGCCGCCCGAGTATGATCCAACCGACCAGACTCATCCACCATGTACTTGTAAAACGTCGACGTGATCTTGTTCGTCTCACCATCGTCCACCGCCCACATCGTTCCGATCACAGACCGGAACCCAAGGAACTGCATCGCCGACGCGAGGTGGATCGCCTCATCCGGGCTCTCTTCGTCTCCAACCATCGTATGACATGCAGAGAGATACGCAAATTCAGGATTCCTCAAATCGCACCCGATGATCCGCTGGATGGTAAAGTGTCCGTCGTGCAACGCAAACGCGGACTCAAAGGGCCGTGCCCGATTCGGGAGGCCATGAAACGCAAGGCGGACTCATTCATTCTTGCCGAGCCCTTCAACGACTCTAGAAATGCACGAGTCCTCTCCGTCTATCCGCGTAAATGTAGCGAGGCTGCTGACGCGTTCACCAATGATGGCCAGTTCTGCGCCTACCGAAAAGAGTTCGCTCTCGCCAGTAGCTTTGGC